>NCVS01002318.1:50960-64603 GCA_003055095.1 Goniozus legneri
TCTCACCGAAAACGATAACTCCGGAGTTCCCAGTCGTTTCACCTTCTACCCATTCACCTCCCCCTCCGTGTTGCGCTCGAGAAAAGGCAAATATTTTCTTGCAATTTTCACTTACCGTCATGGGAAAAGGGCCAAAGGGATAAGGAGGAGCTCGTCGAGCGGAAGAGAAACGATAACGAGTCCCGTTTTCGTCCATTTCGGCTCGATCTCCTCGGGCTCGTCTTTGTCCTTCGGGGTATTTTTCGGAATATTCTTCGGGGTATTCTTATGATTTGAAATAAAATCCAGTTGGATCTAGATCGAAAACCAGGAAGATCCCGCGGAACGGGCAAACCCATACGAAAGCAGTTTCGTAGAAAATTTTTGAATTGCCCCGGAAGAACGTTTTCTCGTTTCGTCGTCGACTGGCAGGGTCATCGCTCACTTCCTACTTGCGATTCCGGTCGGGAGCTCGGTACGGCAATAGAAGGACGAATAGTCGAAATCGCGGACGACTTCATTTCTACGTGCGGTTCGTTTTCTCTCTCTCTCTCTCTCTCTCTCTTTCTCTCTTCCGCGACGCGTCACGCAATCGCGTCACGTGTACCGATCATAAAGCTCGAGGGTGAATGGTCGGGCCGGCTAATCTCGCAACGGTCTCTCAACTTTTAGTGCACCTAATTCGTACAGTACCGTATAGCCCCTCGTGAATGTAAAAAGTAAAAGAGGTCACAATAAAAAAGAGCTTTCCTCGAAAAAATAGCGGAGAAAAATTTTCAATCGCCCTGCGCGACTCGCGCCCCTCGCGGAATTTACAGCCAGGCTCGAAACAAGTAATTAAATTTAACGACTGGCGGGATAAATTCTGCGCTTCCTTGTCATCTCGCGGATCGGCGATTCCTTCTCGAACAATCGGCTGACTCCGGAGTAGTTTCGAGTGGTGCCGAGCCCGGAGTACCGCAACAGCGCTACCCGGCCGCGCGCGAGCGACACGTGCCGCAATCGTAAAGTGTCAAAAGCGCTCGGGGATTTATCGAGACCGCAACCGAAGGTTCTTCGACGATTCCAAATTTGCTCCTTCGACGTCGAATTCCGCTCGAATAAATTTTTACATCTGGCCTCAATTTCATGTCGAAACTACCATACCTTTTTCCTGATTGGAGTTACTAAATATACTACGCAAAAAAAAAAGATCATCGAATCGAATTGAACAGCTGATTTTAAAGAAAAAGATTCAAGTTCTTAAATGTTCACTTAATCATTTTTAGCTGAGTTTTAGCGTCGTTCAAAAACGATAACTTTCGGTAAATCTAATACGACTAAATTGCTGTTTACTATTAAGAGACGAAACTATAGCGAATTTTTCAGTGTTGAGCACTCTGAATTAAAGTCTGCTGAAATATGTCAAAGCTTAGGACACGTCCTCGAGGATTAGGAGCGGGAGAAATTCGTTCGGGAAACCGCATCGTTACCCTGCAGAAGGAGATAAGATGTGAGTCGGTTGGAGCGAAATGAAATGAAGTAAAAAGAAATGAAATAAAGGTTTCATTATCCTCGCGGCCGAGAGGGAGGAGATACATTTCGCAGCGACTTAAGAAGCGCCAGGTGACGTGACAAACGACGGGACATATCTTGAGAGAATTAAATAGCCTCTCTCCTCCGAGAGCCTCAAGAAGAACGTAACGATGGCGGAATGAAGAAAGAACGATGAGCGAGGAGAAGAAAGGGAGACTGCTTGTGTTTATTAAAGCGCAATGATACCACAGACCTGATGGAAGACCGAACGATACCCCCGGAACGATAAAAAATCGCCAACGAGATTTTTCATTCGAAACATCAGCTGGAAAATTGTTTACTCTCGTTAGAACTTGGAGCGAGTTCGAGACCGCGAATTTTTCGAGGGAAATATACGTAAAAGAGCTCCGGGCTGACCCAGGAGACACTCGCGACACCAGACGGTAACGACTCGAGCTGCAAAAACGTGGAAACCGCGAGGATCTTTCCGAGGAGACAAGAAGAGCATACACAGTACGCGGTTTCACGAGCGAAGATGTATATAAAACACACCTATATAACCAGAACGGCGAAATTTTTGATAACAAACTCGATTTTCGTGAATTTACTCCCCCAAGGGAAACGTGCTCCACGTACGAAGACTTCGCTGTATAAAAATAAGCAAAATTCATGGCTCCGGGAGTCGCGAAATTCGTGTTTCGTACGCCAAACGAATATTCAACGGTATAGATATTTATACGTCGGAGTAATTATCGTGAAATTGAGTCTTTGTTCTCGCTCCTCCAATGTTCTCGCGCTGTGTGTGCGTATACGTGTGTTGGTATTAAACTACACGTTATAATCTATGGCAAAGCAAAGCCAAGATAAGCTTCACACATGAGTACCCGAAGCGAGTCAACTCATCAAGCAAGGACTGTGCTCCCACTCGAAATGGGCTATAACGATCCTTCTCCGTA
Organism: Goniozus legneri; assembly: GCA_003055095.1. NCBI lineage: Eukaryota > Metazoa > Arthropoda > Insecta > Hymenoptera > Bethylidae > Goniozus > Goniozus legneri. The sequence goes on from NCVS01002318.1 coordinate 53,411, forward strand.
ACCACAAACCCGGAGACAGATTAAAACGAGATTTCGAATATTATAATTACGAGACTCGCTCGATCCACTGGACCAGCTCGTGCGAGGAGAGAATGAAATATTTCGTCTTGAAAAATACCGATAGGGAATAACTGTTCTTCAAGGTCGTTTCGAATCACCTTAGTTAGCTCTCGCGACAGCTCGATCGACCAACTCGAGGCGGGAATATCGTCGAATCTTAATACGTTTCCAGCACGACCCTGACGTTTCATCTCTGCGCATTCTGCCAGCTAATGAATCCTCAAAGAACGAACTCAAATGGGAATTGCGCGCAAGAGGCGACGAGAGAGAGGAAGAGAGAAAGAGAGAGAGGTCGCATCTTTAATGGATCAGCACGTCCGTAAGGTGACGCCGAGTTGGGTAACCATGACGACACACTGGAGCAGCTAGGAGAGATTGTACGTGTTCGGCTTGTCCAACCGTACGAGTATACTGATTCGTACGAACAGCGTGCAAAGTGCAGCCCCGTAACGCTCTCTGTATATCCGAGAAGAAGATACCTCGGACCTCCGATCCGCTTGATGGAAGTACGAACGTAACGGATAGCGACGTCGACGAGATACCGTCTGGCTTCCTTTCTCTCTCTCTTCCTCGCTCTCTCGTAAGTCCGGGAGCGACGGACCGGTTTATTGCACGAGATTAAACCAGCCGCGTGACCGGGACCCACTGCGCTACCGGGAAAACGCGAGTCCCCCTGAAGAAAACCGAGGGAACTTTGGCTCCTCTGACCTTATGACCTTCGCCACCCTCGAGGAAAATTATATCGCGGCTACCCGGCGCTGGCAATGCGGACTTACCTCGTAAAAGGACTCGCGGGTCAGAATGTAAATAGAATGGCCAAGTAATTTGCGCTGAACGCGACCCACCCCTCGGAATCGTTATGGTCACCGAGGTGTGCCACGTGGAACCGAACTATTTCATTACCGGGCCCGGATTTGTCTTGCTTTACACTTCGTAGGACGTTATATTAATGCGAGTTAAATTTTTAAAGCGTTTTTTCTTCTTCTAGTTACTAATCCTTCCGAGATTCATGGTACAATGTGTGTACCCGTAAATACTGTGTTATATTACATTCTATATTTGTAATTATATCATTTATATTTTATGAATATTTTTATATGAAACTGATAGTACACATGAAAACCGCAACAGAAGACTGCCAGCACTTACTTGTAATACTAACTCCTTGGTATTATTTTTGTCATTTTTTAATGTAAAAGATAACTTTGATCTATAATTCAAATAAAAAATCGTAAAAAGGCTAAAGAAGCTCAGTGAATAAACGTATATCTGAGAAAATTATATACCTCTGTTCATTTGCTATCTCTGAGAGAAATATTGAAAGAATAGAAAGAAAGAGAAACGCAAAAGGCCACCTTCGATCTTATTCCTCAAAAGGAATCAAATATTTCGGATATTTCGATAGAATTCGAGGTAGTGAAGAATCCGCAGTAGATCGGAATAATTCACGGAACAGTTGGCGCATTTCCGTTGGATACTCGCGAACAGCGTGAATGCAATTATCGACTGGTCAAATATCCACCCTCTGATGGGATTCTAGCATTCATCAAAGAGTTCGCATCGCCTCTAATTACTTGCATCATCAAGCACGTGCGATTCGATTTAAGAGGGAAAATGCCAACCTGATAGGAAAGTGCCGAATGGCTACACCAGTCGGATAATGAATACTGGACGAACGGCAAAAAGTGTCAGCGGGAATTCGATGAACAAAGAGGACACGCTGATAGGATTTAAATCGAAAATCGAATTTCAACGGTTGGGCCTTTTATGGTGATTTTAGAATTTGTCTATATCATTGAGAATACTTATAGTCACTTCGAAGTGGTCTCAAATTGATTTTATGGCGTGAGGTAACAAAGTAGAACACTGCATCTTCGTCCGTATCGTTAGCACTGAATCGACGGGCTATACTGCATGCCGACTTCAAGCCGAATAGATCGACGGTATCGGGAAGCTATTTGTTTGACGCAACAATGGCCAATTCGGGCTTCTCGAAGTTTCCCAAAATAAAGAGAAACACTTGGTCGATTTTGCATGGCACCGGCGTGCATTCGGTTTCGAAACTCCAACTCGGCGAGTCCCTATAAATTCGTCGAGTTCGTCGAGACTTTTATTCGAATGTTTAATAATTTCGAAATAGCAACATGAATTTTCGTTACGTCCTCCTGGCGAAATTATCGGAGATTGGATTCGCTCGTGAAATACACGACAATACGGAAATTGCCGATGCTCGAGGGTCGTGGGACGATATTTGTTAATAGAAACGCGTATGAGAATGACACTGTATTTCGGACAGTAGTCGACGCTCCTATTGAATGCCAGTTGGGCACGTTTGGACTTTAAGCGCTGAGTGTCGATATTGACTATAAACTCCTATTGACTATAAACAGAATAAAAGCGAGCAGGCAATTTCGCGAAACCACCGGGTGAACTTGTGCGATCGTACGGCCAAGTTGTTCGTGTATTTTTTTTTTTTTTAATCGCAAAATAGAACATTTTTTTAAACAAATGAGATTTGAATCGGAAGATAAATTACCAAGCGATATAATCACAATAGAAACTTCTACGATGAAACCGAAGCGAAAAGCTTTGTCCGACAAGATCGGGACCTAACTACTGTGTAACCTGTCGAGCCAACCGTCGTCCTAATCACTGAAACTACTGTACGTTGTACCGAACAACGCCCCGACAAGCGCAAACTGCTCGGACATACGAGATTCCAACTAGGTTACTCCTAGATCGTCTTCACGTCAAATTAACACGATCTTCGTTGAAATAAACGGAAACAAATAATAACCGCTCCCTGAAAATCAAAATGCAACTAACTAAACGCTAACCGATATTTGTTCTTCGTGGTAAAATTTATTAGGGTTGCTCGAATTTACTCGAAATACACAAGAGAGAGAGAGAGAGAGAGAGAGAATGTGTGTGAGAGAAAGATAGAGAAAGAGAAAGAGGGAGAGACCGAGCCACGAATAAATAAGGGAATTCGCTAATTGCAAAACCGCGTCGAATTTTGAACAAAGACACGACACACGCATATATATATCTGTATATACGTGTGTAACCACTGGGACGAGTTTCAGTAATTCGCGGTCCGGAAAATTACCGTCGCGCGTGGCAAAATAAGCAAGTCGGAAAAACGAGAAAATAGGGAAAACTGGTGCGGGTGTTTATTCACGACGTTGGAAAATCTAGTATAATACATTTCAGCGTGAGAAGCGGAGACGGAGTTACCGGAGGCTGCATTAAACGACGCGTCGACGCACCGTGGACGTGATCACTGGCTCGTGCGAGATCCTGGCCGCGCACGGGAAAGAGCTTTCCTGCCAAGTCAGGAGCAACTCTCTCTCACCAGGCTGGAAATTCGCGCGCTAGAATAGACCCTGGACTAATTGGAAACCATACCACGAAAAAATTTGAATTTAGATAATGTACTTCCCGAAATCTCAATTTTTGTAACGGAGTTAGTGAGCTCCAGATTTCCTATCTTCAGAAAAATTAACGGGACAGTTATCATTTTCAGACAGATATATCTCATTCAAAAATTATGGAATTCGTTTGATCAAACAATTATTTTCAAACATTCATCTCCCTCTTTAAAATGATTGCCTGTTCGATTCGATTATTTTTATTTAAACTACAGTCGTTTTAAAAATGACGAGTTTCCCCTTATTTTTTCATCTGAAGTGTTGTTAATGGTAAAAGCTTAACGAAATCTGAAAAAAATAAACAAGAGATATCTTGAACCCACCCCGGTTCACACCCGGTTTTAACCCTTTGCCAAAACTCGCAATTTCGAATTCAAATTTTGACTCTTCGAGGACCCCGTTCCTCTCTGAAACTCCCCGAGAGTACTCTCGCCTCTAAAATACGCTTTCGCTTTTAGCAAACTCGCTAGGCAGGGGAAAAGAATTAACTGGTTTTATAGAACAGTTTTCCAGCCACCGAAAATGGATTTTCCCTGGTGTGAGACCGTACGAGAATTGAGAAAATACATTATCCCGTGCGGGTTGATTTTACACCCACCACTAGAATGACGAAAATCAACCATCGCGAGATTTATATCATCGAGATTTATAGATTCACGTTTCTTTTTTTTTTTACTGAATTCAGAGTTAACGGCGAATCAATTTCCTCCGACGAAGGCGAAAATAATATCGGAATGGAATATCGATGTTCCCGACACCGTAAACGAAATCGGAATAAAAACGGTACTGGATTAGCATGGGAAACAAGAACTCGAACAACGCTGGAATAGAAAGAGATACCCGCTACGTCCATTTGTACAATTTTCACTTCGTGTGTCTCTCTCTCCTTCGTTTCTGTTTTCTTTCTTTTTTTTCGGCCCGAACGATATCTCGCGAGTGGAATTCGATAGAAAATTTTTCCACCGGGCGGTTAATGTGATCGAGAGTTTCCCGGGAGGGAGAGAGGTGAGCAGCGATGTCGGTGTCGAAAGTGGTTTTCGCGTTCTTGTACAGAAGCGAGAGAGGATCGATTTGCATAAAGCCAATGGGCGTTCGAGACCGCGAGAGGAAAGCCAACCCGAAGCGTTCTTCGAAGCGCAAGAGGTTTCTCGCATCGTAAATTAGCAACTTTCGGCCCTCCTCGTTTCAATTATCGAATGGCTCGCAGGCCTCCTTGTTATTAGTCCGGAAACGGCCACCACTCGCTCGGATTAAAGAGCTCCGAGCCCCGTGCAACTTCATCCAGAGAGGAAGAGAGAAAGTCTCGAATTTCGTGCGAACTGGGAGAAAATCGATACACGCGATAAACATTCGATCGCTTATTACGACATCGCAACCCCTCCCCGTTCCTCGAAGGTGAGCTGTGACTCTTATTTCAAATCAACAAGTGTTTTGTTTGATTCAAAGAATTACGGGACTTAGATTACACAGAAAAAAAGGATCACTTCAATCAAGAAATATATACTTGATTATATAAAAAACTTACTCATTATTAAAATTCCGTCATCAAGAAACTAATTTCTCCATATTAGTAGAAAATTAAATTCTTGAATTGAGAATTTTTTCTCTTGAATCAAGATTTTTTTTCTTGAATCAAGTATTACCATACTTGAACCAAATCTATCTTGTTTTATCCAAAGATAATTATTTCTCAAATAAAAAAAATAGTTTAAAAATAATAATAATAAGTAATAGTTTCTTGAATGAAGAATATATTGACTTATTCAAGGACACACGGTCTTGGATCAAGAAATTCACAACTATTGTTTTTAAAATTTATTTCTTCATTCAAGAAAGAAAAAAAGACGTGATATTGGAAAGTATATTTCTTCTGCATAACTTTCTTGATTCAAGTAATCCTTTTTTTCTGTGTACACGACTAACATTTCAAGCGTTATTATCATTTTGTCGGTGACGTATTCAAAGTCACGTATGTTGAAAATTCGTCACAAAATCATACCTTTACGAAATTTTAACCCTATTGATTTAGCAATCCTGAATCTTTTCGTTTCGATCCCGTTCGATTCCCGAAAGAATCTCATTCTTGGATTCGCGAGTGCGGCATCGACTTTTCGAAGAACTTCTCTTGTCTCCGAGAGTGTTTCGTTTCTCCTCGGAATGGAGGAGGGTGCTAGATTCGGAGAACGAGCGATCGCGTATATGGCGCGTGCTTGGTTTCGGCGAGCTAGCAGCGTCAGCAAGTGCCGCCCCGATCGGCGTGCGCGGCATCGTATCGCGGATGAGCTCGGATATACCGTCACGCTCGATCGACCATTCGAGTTTATTCCGCCCGATAGAAACGGAGTACCTCCGCCTCCCGGTGAAAAATTTCCGAAATTCCGAAGGTAAACTCGTATTTGGCGTAAGATAAACAATAAAATTCTTTTGAATTCGTTCTATTCGACAGTCCACTGACTGTGATGTATTTTCCCAATTCGGTATTCTATTATCGGTACATATGTGAAAACAGGTAATCGGTGTTTATTTTTCGAGTAACTCCGACATATGTACTCGAATTTTGCATATGTGTGTAAAAAAACAAACCATAATCATTCTTATCAATTTACTGAGAAAATGCTGGTAATGATAGAGATATTGCTTAAAAGTTTTATGCAGAAATAAGAAGTCTAGCTACATTTAAAGGTATAAAAATCGGTTTTCTTTTCTTATTTGTAAAAATCAAAACTAAAAAACTGAATAAATTAAAAATATAGTGAAACAAAATACATTACATTAAATATGACCGAAAACCCGATCAAATTTTTGGCTCGGGAATTCTCAAAATTTCAATATCAGTTTCAGGGCTCAACGGAAAAACTAGCCATCAGAGCGCATCGAGAAAACGAGAAACGGAATAAAGGTGCCACCGTACAGAGACGATCGCACGCGACTGGTCACGTATAGCGCGTTCGCCTCGTACGCGAGGTTCCACGTTGATTCCCGGTTATTTGCGGGGGGAAAGACTCCGATTGCCGTTCTCCTACGGAATTGCGCCGGCCATTGCGAACAGTCTCGACGATCCTCTTCTAATGGTTACGATGTTAACCATGTGTCGCGATGGACAATATTCTCGGATTATTGTCCCGCTATTTTTACTGGAGTTGAAGATTGCACTCTCAAATCAACTCGCGATAGCATTCCGGAAATGGACTTTACAAAACTCAAAAACACCAGAGAAACCCGTTGAAATTCATTATACGAGAGAAGCTGGAATTTATTTATTCCACTTTCTCGCATTCTCCCGAAAATAAAAAGAAAAGTTTCTGATTTCATCACCGGCGAGCACGTGTTTCTTCTCGTGACGCGTCGGTGGATATCGCGTGAGAAAAAGAAGCGAATGGATTCGTCCCGAGAGTTGTACACGCGAGAAAAACTAGCTGCGAAAAAATTGGTGATATCTTCCACAAAGGACGAGACGAGGACCGTCGCGACGACGGAAAGTCCTTAAGTCTCTCCGACCGTCGCTCGGAAAACTCGAGTTCTCATATATATGTATATATATATATATATATAGCTAGACGCACTACATAGACGCGTTATGTAAGCCAAGCGGGCTAAAACGAAGAAGGTTCGGACATGAGGCGCCTAGCGAGAAAGCCAAAGAGCCTTCCCCGCTCGCTACTTGTAACTTCGTTACTCCCTCACGCTGTCCCGCTGATCCGACAAAACTTTTGTCCCGACCCCCACCTCCCTTTCTCTCTCTCTCTCTCTCTCTCTCTCATCGATCACGTACGCAAAATACAACCCAATCGACAGCTACTAAGCGAATCTGGATTTCATCGCACGATGAAAAATCTACCCACCCGCCCTCTTTTCCGTACCGTAAATATTTAAAAATGACTTCGCAAAATAATAGTAACGATTTAAGGCAACAGGAAGAACCCGAAATTTCCCACCAAAATATTCTATTTTATTTTTTTCGCGTGGTTCGTGATTTCTGAACAATTCGAGTTTTTTATTGATTGATCGGATATGACTTTTGAGCCCGGGGCGTATGAAATAGTACAATTTAAATTCGATGCATGTATCGTCTATTTTGTGCAATTGAAAATTTGTTTCGCTTCCATCCAAATTTTATGAGCCAATTTGAACGAGCCACGTTCGGGAAATTAAAAATCGTTTCTGATTGGTTGCCGAAAAATCGAATTAACCATTATTATTTAATTTCGAAAGAGCAAGAAACTTTTCCTCTCAGAAATTCGCGGTCTGTTCCTCGCTTCAAGGCCATACGGTGATTTCAGGACACTGTGTATACACACACACGCCCTCGATCATTCTGGGGATTTCGATCGGCGGGAATTTTTATGAAAAGCCGGTGAAGTTTACAGCGAACGTGCCGCGACGGTGAGTCTCGAGAAGAGAGAGAGAGAGAGAGAGAGAGAGAGAGAGAGAGAGAGAGAGAGAAAATTCGATCGCGTATCCTTTATCGTCAAATTGTTTTTACATCGCGCGTAAGGTAAGGAGCTCGAGGGGCGAGACGGGGGAGTGATGGAGGAGAAAAAGAGAAGGAATTTACGACTTCCGCCCTATTTTTCTAAGGCATCGGTGTACCCCGGTGCACGCGCGTGCATTATGCATCGTATCGTACGTATAAAAGGCGAAATGTTTACGACACGGTAAGTTATTTCCTGCCGACGGAAATGGTTCATATTATTTCCTTCTTTCCTCTCTCATTTCTCGATCCTCCCTCCCCTCCTCCGGTTTTACTTCGCTCCTCAAACGCACGCTAAGCCGTCGAGGCCCCCGCGCGCCGGGAAATAATCCGCTCGGGAAAATTATTTCTCGCTCGAGGTGCCTCCCCGCACGCGCCGCCTGTTTCCCCATTTTCAAAAGCCGTATACTTCCCCTACCCCCTCGGCTCATCCACTCCCTGGGAAGATTCTCGCGGTATCGTCGAACGACTCGAAGTCTCTCCAGAAAAATTATGTCGCTCTCGGAACCCGTTCATTGTCAATTTACTACATTAGAAAAATTTAAACGGTTTCTTAGTTCGATTGTCCGGTATTTCTACTCGAATTTTGCATTCGTGTGTAAAAAAGTTGTCGTATTTGTGAAAAATGCGACTAAAACCCGACCAAATTTGGCAACGATCGAGTGAGTATAAAATACCGATTTTTTCAGAATTGAACAGAATTTTCGATTCGGAATGAGCCAGATCATACTTATCAGTTTCTTGAGAGATTGCTGGTACTGACAGAGAGAAAAAATTAACAACGAAATAAAATAAATTACGAACTATTAAGTACGGTAAAATTTCTCAACTCGGATATTAAAGTCAGAAAAGCAAAGGAACACGTTGTTAAGCAATTTGAAGAATATTTGCTCGCGGGGACCACATTCTCGATCAATTTACGATCGCGCTACTCGAGTCGGAAAGGCCGAGAGGAATATCGCGTCCGAACAATGCGCTGCAGCAGGAGAGGAGAAAAGGGAGCGCATTTTATTACAAAGTCCGGAGAAAAAAAGGGCAAGCCTTGGGTGGCTGCTGAAAAATGCAAAAAAATTCTTCCCAGCCAACGCGTCACTCGTGAAAAATATTTTATTATTTACGAGTGCGCTCCTCGCTCCTTCGCAGTTCCGACTCGGTCATTCAAATGCAAAAGACAAACGGACGCTCGTATTTTCTACCCCTTTTTCGCCTACTCGCCGGATTTTCGCCTCCTTCCCCTCCTCGTCTCGATCTTTTCCGCCCCGAGTATCGAAAAATTGCGGCAGACCGCGAATACCGCGATACGGGCTGTGTTCTTTATCGAGTCGACGCGAACGCGCTAATACCTTTAACCAACTTCGAGCATTCGATATTCAGGCGACCTCGATACTCTTTTCAGATTACGCCACGTGCCCGCGCAACGGGATCTCGGATTTAAACTCGCTCGAGTTGCTCATTCTCTCCCGTTCCCTCTCTCCTTTTCCTCGCTCCGTAGATGAAGAGAGTCGCGCGTAACGTTGAGTCACACCACTCGCCCTGGAAAAGTAAATTTTCCCAAGGAGAAGGAAGTATCGCGAAAATCGAAAGCTACTACTGAAGATTCGGTCGAGATTCGGTTTAATACTACAAACCGAAATTCTAATCGCACGGAAAACCAGAGCGGCCCGCTTCAGTGGAGAAAATGGAGATTGGTCCGGCGATAATACGATACAGGTGAAGCGACCACATCCACGGTATAGGTATAGCGCACATGTGTGTACACCGCCGGCAAGAACGGAAGACCGCTTCGCGTATCTAACGAGGATTAGTGCCACTGAGGTACCAGTGGCAAATGCAATTTCGATTAAATCCCAGAACGTCTCGCATTGGCTGATTTCAGTCTCGCGTCGAACACAAGAATGGCTTCTTCCCTTCACAAGTAGTAAATAATTCGAGACTTCTCAAATGAGAATATCTTTTTACACTTATTCGTCGCTTAAATAATTCTTAAACTACTCGGGTTCCTTGTGGAAACTACTTAAAAAATATTCCGATATCCACTAATGTTAATTTTCATAAAATGTCTGTGTCTTTACAAATAACGACACACTGTTATTGCTGAAAAATGCTAACAACATAAAAATAATTGAGTAAATACACTGAAAATAAAAATTTGTAAAATTTATTTAATATTTACTTGCATACGTTTGGATAAATATCAAGTATATTCAGCAAAATAATTTTTCGAAATAAAACTCCTAATCTAATTAAAAACAATATTCATTTATTACAAGTAATAATCAATTTTATTCAACAAATTTCTATATTTTCGAATAAAGTAATCCCAAAAAATTCTTATTTTCAATGTATCGGTACAAAAAGCATAAACTAAGTTTGAAATTTGAAAATCCACAGCCCATAGGATAATTTTATAAGAGGTGGCTCGAGACAGGAAATTTTGAGGCCCATCCCACTTTTTCTCTCCACCTCTTCCGCATCCGCAGTTCATCCTCCCGCGTCATAAATCCGCGCGAAGTTCGCGTCCGCTCGGTCTTGCGCGCCCGCGAGAAATTTATACCGGCAGGCGAGCTCATACCGATGTTATATCGCGGCTCAAAGCCCTCCCCCGAAGCAACGAACTTGGTCCCATCCATTCGCTCGCTCGCTCGCTCGCGTGAATTCATTCGGGTCGCGGTGAAACTTGCGAGTTTCTTCTGGCCGGGAAATTCTCGATACCCGTCTTGATTATATATTCACGGATATCGAGTCGCGGGGGTTGCCGTAGGGGGGTGAAAACTTCCGAGCGGTTTGCACATACGTATAAATCCAAGACGGGATATCGTTTTCCGTGTTTTATCGCTTATCGGATTTAACCGATTTTCCTCTTACGTCGGAGTCGCCGGAGGAGTGGAAAAATATACCAGCGCCTCTGTATTTTTCCTCCTTCCGCCTTTTTATTTCCCCCTTTTCTCGCTGGGCGTTTCGCATAATCTCTCTCGGGGTGAAATTTAGGTAAAATAATAGCGTCACGGCGTCGCGGAGAACGTCTCTCTCTCCCTTTTCGCGAATTTCCTGTACGCTTCGACTACGGGACATAAATTCTCGTGAGTTCCGCTGCGCTCGCGAGCATCCCAAGTTTCTTCGTTCGTGATTTTACCCCGGACTGCGTGTATACTATACATATACCAACTCGAGGCTGATGCGTGTTTCATTCTCTCTCTCTCTCTCTCTCTCTCTCTCTCTCTCTCTCTCTCT
>NCVS01002318.1:64656-74786 GCA_003055095.1 Goniozus legneri
CTCTCTCTCTCTCTCTCTCTCGCTCTCTCTCTCTCTCTTTCTCTCTCTCGCTCACTCTCGCTCTGCGGCATCTGAACGTCACGAGCACTTGCGGATTTCTTTTTATGCCGCCGGGGTGTAGTGCGTTCCAAGTGGAAAGGCGAGAAAAGTGGAAAGGAAGTGGCCGTTGTGCTCTGGAACGCTTCGCGGACCGCTTACCCGCTTTGCGGAATCCTCGAATACGTCGTCCACGTCGCTTTCGTTTCTTCCATTGCGCGTGAAACGAGAGCGGTCAGCGCGAAACAAAATTTCACCTTCTCCGTTTCCTTATTCGGACCGGATACTTCAATCGAAAATGAATAGAAACGGCGAAAAAGGAAACTTTATTCCCAAACTAACAGAATGAGATGATTTTACCGTTTCAATGGAACACAGACTTGTCGGAAATTACGTTTTAATAAGAAATTATTTCTCCGGACCCCGACAACTCCAACGCGTGACAATGAATGAAAAAAATTAAAAATTTTTCCTCTCCTAATTCCAACGAGCGGAGTGAAAAATTTACTCCGGGATGTCCGAAACACGCTCTACGAGCTCTCTCACGCGTGGCGATAGGTGGACGAGGGGCATCCCAGCGGCGCGTTAAATCTCGACGGTGCGGCAAACTTTCGTGAATTTACGTCGCTCGGACAGAGCCGGGAGGAGGGGGAAGGGGAAGGGGAAACTCGTCTAAAAGGCCAACCGGGACGAAGTGAAGAGTCGCCTGGTGTTTCGGATCCCATAAGGGAGACATTAATCCACGTTAAGTCGTCGCTAAATAAGTGCTCGGGAAGCTACACTAGCTCGGTCCAACAGGTAAATAAGATCCGAGCGGAAATTGAATTTTTCCCTTCGACGTTACGTCGATACAACTTACATAATCGAATAATTAAATGTACCTCGAATGATTCCTTCGATATACCTTCGATCATTTATTACGTTTTTAGTGGTATATTATACCAATAAAAGTATACATACCTATGTAGGTATATTGTTAAATTTTAAACAAAAGACATATTGAACTTAACAAATTTCATGATTTAAAATGAAATTAATACGAAAGAAATATAAATATTCTTATATACTAAAATTAATTATTTATATTTGAAATTTCATATATAAAGTTGAAATTTAAAATGAGTTATACGTGAATTTTCACATAGTTATGGCGTGTTACTTGCTTTCCATATTATTAGTTGAAATTCAAAACAACACTTGTTAAGAGATTCTTGTATCTAGAATACAAAATTATCTCTACCTTTTTAAAAGAATGAAAAAAATGATCAATCGAATAATTCACGAGTGATACTCTCGAGCGTTTGTTACGTTTTTTAGCGGGCTATTTTACGTTCGATTAAAAACTGTACATTGTATTTAGAATACAAAATGACTATCTCTAACTTTTTAAAAGGATGAAAAAATACGATTAGCCGAGGGAGAAGAGGATGTTTATACACGAGTATATGGTGTACTGGTGTCTCGCATTAACGAATGAAATATTAATGCACCCCTCCCCTCTCGAGCCGCGCGCGGACAAACGTCGGTTAAATGGAGCGTTCTAGCATGGCCGGGGTCCGGGGTTCGCCATCTGCCGCCCTTTTGCGCAAAGTGTTTAGTCAACCCTCCAGCTCGACGCGCGAGGGTTGAAAGTACACCGTCGATGGTCACGCGACGGTGGCGCGCTCGTGGAACCGAGTCGGGATTAATTCCCCTGCAGGCCTCGCGCATCTCCAATTATTTCACTGATCGATTCCCCGATAGAGAATTTTCATTTGTCAAGGTCAGACCTTTTTTTGCGGGGTTACATGGGTTTCAGAGGCTCCGAAAACGCGTATTTTAAAATTTTTTCCAAATTTATGTAATGAGACTTGTTATAGGGTATTTACTGAATTTTTTAATTTTTTGGTCAAATTCACACCGCTCATTGTCTTGTAAAATGAGTTGTGATAAAGATGAAATAGGGTCATCTTAAAGGAGTATGTAAAATTTGAATGAGATTGGTTTGTAACTTTTCGAAAAATTCTGACAACCGATTTTTTTTTTTTTTTTAATCTGAAACTCATGCAACCCCTCAACACACCAAAGAGCACCAATTGTTCATGTTGCATTGTTACTACTTGAGGAGAATTTTTTTCGGTTTTTCAATTTAAAAGAAGAAAAGAGAACGAATTATTCGACTAAAAGACTTCAGGTGCGCGGAGTGTCGAAGACGGGGTTAGAGAGGCTAGAGAATCGAAAGTGAGGAGTGGTGAGGGGAGGAGGAAAGGAGGAGGCAAGAGATTAGTCGCTCCAGCGTGGAACAACAACGTCGAGGGACTCTATTCCGATGCCCAGCCCAGGCAGTATAAACAAGGAAGAATAAACAACAGGGCAAACATTATAATGCAGAAACAGAACCCGATGAAATCCTGCGTTGTTGCTCCTCTCTCTCTCTCTCTCTCTCTCTCTCTCTCTCTTCTCCTTCTCGCTGCGTGTACTACGAACTTACCTACCCTTTCCCTCCTCGTCCCTCAACTTAGCCGTTTCTACTTTCCGCCCGCGCACCGTGTAAACAGGAAGACGCGGCACCGCTGGAATGTATTTGATTCTCGCTCAGTCGACGCCCGGTTTATTTATTACCGAGTGCTTTGACAATGAAAAAAAGCAACCGAGAGAGAAATAGTAATTGAACAAAAAAGTCGAGACTCGGCACAAAAACGGCAACGATTCGTTTGCCGATTCCGCAGTTGGTTATAAATATTTGATAGAAACGAGCGATGGAAAACGCTCTGGCTTTTTCATGCTTTTCGAACATCCACCTGGTTTTTCCTTTTTCGATTTGTTATTCCCTCTATATAGCCGACGAATACCAGAATCCATCCAGCGGTGAATTATTCCATCGTATAGATTTTCGACTACCGTTATCATTTATTTTATACTGGATTATTCGTTCACTTTTGCAAATTCGAATAATCGAAATTCGGCTCGGTACGCGAGTTCCTTATCCGTGAGGATCATCTTCGGGGTGGATACATCATGTAGACAAATGGCGCGGTAATCTTTCTTTGCTGGGTGTACAACAAGAGTGACGTCGGAAGAGTAAAAAGTTCGCCAGGGGTTGCCGGCAAATGTAATTGTAACGGGACTTGTGGGAAATTGTAACATCTCCTCCCCCTCGCCGTCATGTCACGTCGAGGGAATTAACTTCGTCTCGACCTCGACGATTTTGCTCCTAGAGTCGATGATCCTCCCAGAATGGTCACCGAGAATCCATAAATTACTCGCTGGAGGACCATATCGCTTGAAATATCTTCGCTTCGCTCTTCTTGTTACCGATTCTCTTCGAATTATTATTATCGGTAGTGATAATTTATTGTCCGAATGCGTTACAAAATTGACAAGAATGAAAAATTTAGGCAGATCGATACAACTTGAGAAGCACTACTATCGTATTGACGAAAAGTTTGGAGAGACCGAAATTAACGAGCCCTGTACGTCCCCGATGAATGTTACCTGATATCGCGAATGTGAATTAATGTTTTCCCCAGCCCCCAACGACCGCAGCGTCACATCGCGGAACGTTTCCTGCGAGCCAGCGATTCTACGGCTTTCCGGCTGATGCGAATTAATAATCACCGAGTGTAATTAATTTCACGAATAAAACTCACCTCAACAAGAACGATAATTAGCGCGCGTTACGAGTGTTTTCCCACGTTTTCGGACTGCTGAAATTAGAGACGCGAGTATTTCCCTGAGAGTTGATCGCGGAAGAATATTTCGATCTACGTGATGTCCTGCGATATCTTTCGAATATCAGAAATAAAAAACAATAACTAGAGGACTGAGCATAATTTTTAATTGACTAACGAAAAATCAGAATAACACAAATATTTCGAAATAAAAAACAATTTTTGTTTCAGAATTCCAAGGACACTTTGTATATTACATGTATTATTTTTCAGCCTCAGTTTTTGTCATTTTCCTCGTTGTTTCTCTTTCCCAATTTTCACAGCGGCTATTTCAAGAATGTCGTTGACTCTTTGACATCGTCTAATAAATGCTCGACACCCACATTGCATTTATCTCCTGTTTTTTCTCACCCGTCAGCAGCGACGAGCTTGAAAAAATGCACCCAGGGCAACATTACGAGAATAGCAGACGTGCCAGCAACGGAGAAAGTTTTAAAATCGCCAGCCTCAGTTCTACTTCAACGGGAGGTAATGTGGTCTATTAGAAACGAGAGACGACCATCGAATCGGAAATAGGACTTCCGTTGTTCGAGAGATCGGCCCTAAAAGGACGAGAAAATTTTCGACAATTTTCTCCACGAATTTTCCGATGGAGACGCTATTTTTCCATTAATCGCTCTTCAATTTCGACCTCGAGAAAATTTCGTTTTCCTCATAAATAAAAACGACGACATCTTTCAATACGAGACATGAACATTTCCCAATTTTTGTAAAATTTGATGAGAATTTCCAATCTCTTATAAATGACAAATTTTTCCGAAAACCATTGCTTACTCGGGCTTAATTCAGTGCGAGAATAACCCTGACTCAAAGGAAACGCGATTTCCCGGGAAAATCGAGCCCTCGACGATCTGTAGTTTTTCCGAGGAAGGAAGGAGTTGAATTTTTATTGGATCGTATAATGTCGTGTTATTATCCACGGTACGTAAAGTATTTCCGAGGACAGTAAAAATCTCTGTTCTCGCGAGCCAGGGGTTGAAGATCGGCTGGAGGGTGGAAAGACTGGATGGCGGAAAAGCGAGATGGGAATGGAGAACGTTGTCTACATCGGCTTAAGAGTAGCTCCGCTCTTTGCGTACGAGAGCGCGCGTGTTTGCCGGTGTTCATTACCGTTTGTTTTGCCAGCGAACGGGACGGCGAGAGCCGTAGGACGGGAAGGGGTAAGCCGTCACGGTAATCCTCAAATGCAACAACAACCAGAGCACTGCCGGCAGAAGCAACGTAACGCACTCGTAGTCCGAGCCGGAATAGAATTGCGTAACGGTTCAATCAGCATTCATTCAACAGTATATGGAAAATTAGACGAACTACTCAGAAAGTTGAAATAAAAAGTCAAATATATTCAACCAATCTGTACTACTCGAAAAAAATTAAAGAGTCATTTTAAAACAGTTATAATTTGGCTAAAAATGATTTAATAGATTCGAGCAGATGATCATTTTAAAGAAGATCTGAGTTTTAAAACGATCACTCGATCGGTTTAATAATTCGTAACCGAAATATTGTCAGGAGTGATTGAGTGATCAGTTTCTAACTTTGATAAACATCTGATAACAAGGCCTTACAAAAATTAAAATTGTTTTTAAATCTATTTAAAATTATTGTATAAAATTTGTCGACACATCGACTAAGACAGGTTTGTCTGATTTAGTTTACAACAAAATCCCGCTTCGTTATTGGTCGATTTCTCCCAAAATTATTGTACAATTTTTCGGAATCTCGCGAGTCTACCGCGTCTCGACGGAACACGCGAATTAATCCAATTCGCGGGGAAATCCGGGCAGGGTCGAAAAAACGGTAGACAAATCCCTTCGCGCTTAACTCTACGTACACACACACATATATAAGTTTCCTTTTTCAGTGGGTTTTTATACGTCATTTATGCAGCCCGCGTTGCAAGCTACTGTCAGCACGTAGAGATACATTTATATGATGTCATAACAAAAGCATCTGATCTCTTCACGCGAAAATATCCAGCGGGATATTCCTCGTCGTGTGCATATAAAAAATTCCCTCTCTATCTCTCTCTTCTCAGCAGAAAGCTCTATTCCGTAAACTTATTACGTCTTCGTGGTTATGCATTCACTTACACCGGTTTTCGTCTGTCGCATTTCAAGAGTGCGTGCATTTTTATAAAACCCTCCCTATACGCCTTACGTGTATATCTATATACATGTATATACAGAGAGTATATTAAACAACCGAGCGCGGCAGGTACATTATTCATCTATGCATATCAGTGCACGTGGATGCAGCGGCCGAGGGAACGTTTAAAACTTAATATCGTCATTCGAGGAAGAGGGAAGAGGCACCGTGTGTGTGTGTCAGAATAGCTCGAATGAATAAATCGTTTTTACCCTCCCTCCGGGGAAATAACGACGGATATATTAGAAAGCGTCCTCCTATCGAGACGGGTAATCCTCGAAAAGAGAAACAGGGATAGTCCCAGAGATGGACAAAAAAATAAATTGACAAAAAAGTGCATCGAGTACGAATTTTCTAGAGATATTTAATATACTCCTCAAAAAAATTCAACAGTTGTCATTTTAAAATGGCTGTATCTCACCTAAAAATTATGAAATCCAATCGATGAAGTGATAATTTCAAAACTTGAATTTCCTTTTTTAAAATGATCACCTGTTCAATTCGATTCAATCATATTTAGTCGAATTATAAATGTATAAAAACGACGAGTGTCCCCTTCATTTTTCGTAATACAACTAGCTTTTGGTTTTCATTTGCATGACAAACGAACGAACCAATGAAGAATCCACTACCAACCGACAACTAATTTCGAGTTACGTTAGAGCTTCTTCAACTCTTACTCTTTTTCTTCAATCTCGACAAATTTTTCAACCTCTTTCTTTCTTATAGAAGACGAAACTCTTTCGGCAAACACCGCACACGATCCTCGAGGCAGGCACAAACTCCGACTACACTTAATTACGACGACAATAGAATCCAAAGTACCGTTTCGAAAACTTTCTTCGACGCGTTTTCCGAGCTACTCTCACTCTCGCTTCTTGCTTTTTATACGAAATTTTCTTGTCCAATTAAAAACAGTCAATACGTTGTGCTCGGTCGCCCGGTAATTTCAATATTTCACGCGAACGTTTGTTAATTTGACGCCACGTTAATACCCGAGAATGATTATTTCGCCAATTTCGAGGTAATATATTCAACCGTCGCGTTCGTTCATTATTGAGCGAGATTCGGTTTGCCGGTTGTAATCAACGGCGTAAAGGTTGGGAAAGAATGAAATTCTCGGTATCGAATGTTTAACGAACCACGTATTCTTTGACCATCGCTCTACCGAATTCGCAGAACAAAACCACGAGAATGATTTCCTGAAGATATTTCAGGTTTCTAGCGGGAAAATTTCTCGTAAAATCATTTTCATTCGATTTTTCACGGAGAAAATTTCCAACTCTTTAATATATTTCACCGCGGCATCCACCAACTAGAGCTCTGTCTCGTTCCTCGAACGCAAACTCAACGCTTGCGCGGTCTACGAAGTTGCCTCGTAAATTTCCCCAGGATATCCATCCTCGGACGGACTAACGCTGCGTAGCTTTACCTTCCGTCATCGATATTCGTTTTAACGCGGCTTCTTCGCGATCTGTATTTACGAATAACTTTTCCAATAAAAATTCTCCATTATTGCTCCAAAAAATAACGAAATATGCTCATTTACAATTATACAATTCACGATTTTCATTATTGTTGTAATTTCTTGACAAAATTTCGTCCGGAATATACATCAATTATATTCGTGTAATATTAATAATTTCCGGTTCAGGAAAAGATTTTCAATGTGAATTGAAACGTGCAATACAGCCACCAAACAATGTTTATCTCCCGGTTGAGTTACCTCAACCTGAGATAGTAGAAATACTGGGGTGCGAATACCGATTCGGCGAGATATGGCAAGTTGCTAGAATTTTCTTTATCAATCTATTTTTCTACACAAAGGCAAAGGCATATTTTGTCAGATGAAAACAAAAGTCTTAAGTGAAAAATCCATTAGTTGATTTAATATTTTATTAGACTATTAGACTTTATTGAAAATATCGTCCTGGCGGGAGGAATGTATTTTTAGTTGACTCAGCAAATTTCTTAACAGCGTAATTAAAATGAATACAAGTTGTGCGATTCATATTATTGCTAACTATATATATGTATACTTTAAAAAGTTATCAAATTAAATTGAATCAACTCGCGATTAATTCGATTTTATAGCGAAAGACTACGCAAGTAAACGAACAGCATAAACACACCCGAACAAGTTTCGTCTAGTGGAGCGTTGACTGGGAGCGCGTCACGTGACGAGGACTAAGTACCAACGGTACGAGAGTTTGTTGCTGTTTCTTACCTCCGAAGATCCCTAATCGTCGACACCGCGGAGCTTAACGACTACGAGTCCCAGCCCCAGGAGTTCCCGTGTCTGTTTTACGATCGACGCCGGAAACGAGAAATACCGGCTAGCAAGACTCACCACCCCCCACGTCGAAACTTGCCGCGTACCGCTTTAATGCAATTCCGCATATCGACTCGAGCGAACTTTTCGAAACCGTAAACCCCCGACTACCGCGGCGACGGAATTTCCAAAATTTCGCCATTAACCCCGTTACGTATCGCGGAATGAAAAATTTGTTGTGATTTCAGCTGGACGAATTTTCGCTGATACGGAGAAAATGATCAAATCGGATTTTTCTCGTGTAACTCGACGTACAGCGTTAATTTCAACTCGGCTGGAGCGAGATAACGGAAAAATAAAATTTTCCGGATCGCTGTCGGCCTCTCGTTAGATTTATTAATCTTTTTTACAAATCTCTCTACAGGGGGATGAAAAACAAATCTGTAAATTTGCAGAAACGTCGACGGGGGTAACAGTATTAATGCGTTTTAGGGCTTACATGTTAATCTCCAAAAATGGAAACGATTTATATATGAGCGATGCTGAATATCTACTGCGTGTGTCGTTTAATACGAGCGCGTCGTCGATGAAAAATAAAAGTGGCGCGATAACGAACAAAAACATTTGAAAAGTACGAGAAGGGGTGGGGTTAATCGGATTTTTTTGACGCGCCCGTTGAACGCTATATACGCGATGAAATCGTGCATAGGGCTCCGCTATTTGCACGAAAGTAATAAATATCGCCCTTTTGTATGTCAATAAAACACGAGCCTCCGGTAAGCGTACACCTATGTTAAAAAAGAGCGAGGATAGAAAAAAAGGAGACGAAATCAGCGTCAAGAGCGAACAAGAGATGTTCGCTCGATTTTTCCGCAAAATGTATTACTGGGTCACGCAAATTGTGCGATTCAAACTGATCTGGCGAATGGCGAAAATTCGTTGGGGAGAAATTTGTAAGAATTGTGGAAAAAAAAGTGATTGCTGCTGCAGTATGCACTCGCGTGCATCGTCGAGAATTTCCGTGCGCATCGAGAAAAGGGAGGGAAACGAAATTACGAAACGCGTATAGAAACTAGCTAGAGGTCTATCTCGCTTAACCGTCGGCCGTAGATCGCCCGGTGCACGAGGCCGTAACTGTAAAAATAATCAACGTGTATACACCACGTGTATACTTCGCTACTAACAACGTAATACCCACCACCCGTTGGTTTTACGATCCCTCCTTTCGCCTCGACGTTTGAACACGCTCGGAGCTCTCTACGGGGTGTCCACTTTCAATCGATTCCCTTTAATCCACCCGAATACGCTCATTATCGAAACATTCGTCTCGAAACTGATATTCGTACTATCAGAAATTTGAATAAGCAACGTATACATTTAAAATTCTATGAAAACCTACAATAAATTTTGTTTAATTTCTACAAGACGAACCATCAGGGAAGTTAATAAAAGGGGCTAGTTCGGAAATTTAATTCACGAATTTGAAAAATTTTGATTACGCTGAAACTTTTGTTCGAATACGCGAAAACGGGACACCTTGTGTATCAGTAGCAACCCCCCGCTCTTTTCAGGTTTCCGTTCGCGAACCGGCGGCCGTGACACGGTCCTTTCATTCGACCGGCTAAATACAAGCGACGCGTGGAATTTCCACCCGGCGAAAATTCCAAAAACCCACCCCTCTCCAACCCGAACGCGGCGACAAAGCAAACGAAGAATAAAGCCAACGACCGAAATAAAAATTGATCAAAGCGGATTCGAAGATTCCACGAATCGGAGTATGCCGATAGGAGCTCGAATTTTGATTTAAAATAGTCAACGTAAAAAACTAATTCGTATTTATAAATTTGTGTAAACTACACACAAATTAATGCGTAAATATTAATAGGTAAAGACAGTGAAAATGAATTTCATGTAAGCAATTTAAACAACCCTAGAAAAGATTGCCAGTGCTAACAAAACGGCCAACG
>NCVS01002320.1:0-12340 GCA_003055095.1 Goniozus legneri
TAAGTAAAAGTATACTGCGAATAAGAATACTCGGATAAAAAATATTCTGTATTCTGAGTAGAAAAATACTTTTTTTTCAGTGCATGGTTACTCTAAAATATTGTCGACTCTGATTTTTCTAACAGTCACGTTTATATTTCCCTGAGTTCGTCAAATGAAAAGTTTTAGATTTTTAAAACGAATAGAATTCTGTTCATTTCGATGCATTTCAGCTGCATTGATTTATATTTTGAAACGATGGAGTTAGGAGAGCTCGCATTTTCTCATTTCGTTTTGTTATTTCAATAAAATTGCTGTCACGTAATACAACGAATTGTATTGATTTATAACTCAAAGCGATGGAGTTTGAAATTCCACTTGCGTTGTCTTATTTACTTTTGTTATTTTGATAGTATCGATGTCACGTAAAATAATGAATATTCGAACAGGAGATCGTTCGGTTGTGTAAGTTATGAGTCATCTTTAATTTTGATACAATGAAAGTTCATGTTGTATCGGTTCATGACATTAGCTCATCTTTTGTATCAAAGATGAAAAGGTATGAAAGTTCACTTTCACGTACCTATTTTCATAAGAAAGTTTCAATTTGAAACAATAACGAAATCATAAATTTTTTTTGAAAAGATAAATTATAAACCAGTATAGTTATAAACTATCAACTTTAAATGCGAAGAAGAGATACATATTTGCATCACAAATGTGATAATGAAACTGGAAATCCGTCAAAATGACGGTTTCAAAAAATTGAAAATCAGTACTAGGGAATTTCTAACACTCTAGTAAAGAAATAATTAAAACCCGATAATCGAAAACCAGACAAAATTGAGTAGAAAATCCACTGGAATGAACCAAACTCCGTTTCGAATTTCAGCGATATCCAGAGAAAAAGAATTTTTCACAACGATTACCCTAAGTGCATATTCCTGTTCCGGCGTGTATGAGATTTTTCACGGAATCAACAATACGGGCCGCGATAGTAGGCCCTTCTCGGGAAGGGGGGGCTCGGTGCGTGCGCGTTTTTAAAATACGCGCGCCTAAAAATACCGAATCCTATTTCGGTACGGGGGCGCAAGGTCAAGGCGTCGGGAAGCCAAGGAGGTTGTCGAGCGGAGGGGAGGAAAAGGAGGAAACGGTTAACTCGAAGGAACGTCCGTCTCGCTCGCGCGGATAAATGAGATTTTCCAGCGTCGAGACGTCGAAATCGATCGGTCCGCGGAGGGCGAGAGAAAGAGCGAAAAAAAAGCTGGAAAAGAAGTACGTATCTCGTCTGGTTGGCGAGCCCTATATCAATTCCAGTGGATAATCGTCGAGCCCGTCGATTGGTCGGAATCTCGTCCGCGCGAGACGCCGTGGGACTCGAAAATTACACCGCGAGCCTCTCGCTCGGCGCGTTCTCGCTTCGCTACTTTCTCCGGTAAAACGCCAAATCGGGTTGAGGTAGAAAATCAGTGATAACGCGAGCTTCGAGTTGTAATATTAAAACGGACTCTTGTCCTGGTTGTATAAATCGTCGTTTCGAAACTCCGTTAGAAATTAGTCGATTTGTTTTTCTGATTCGCGTGAATTTTCTTCGGTATAATGGAAAGAGTTGATTAAATTGGGTAAAGTGGCACAACGCTGTGAACGTAACTGCACACGAGCTCGCGTGTAGGTGATGACTTTTATTACGATTTAAATTCATATTTTTTTTAAGAGATTCATTGAGAATAGTGTTGTATCTTGTAAAATTTGACCTTATTCTTAAAACTTGCCTCCAAATTTTACATTGGATAATTGAGCCGTTCGGTGCACACACCGACCAACTCCAAAAAGGAAAGTCAAGTTATTATAAATACAAAAAGTTATGATTATACCAAGTGCTTTGACACTAAAATTTAAGATTTTTCAAAAAGTGGAGTTAGTCGAACGGCTCATATTGTCCAACCAAACTCAAATTCAGAATCCTAATTTCGCTGTCGCACTTCCGCCGGGAAAGCCTCGGTGAAGAGAAATGGTAAAAAGGGATTTTTCGAATATCTCGAAGGTTCCTTCACGGGTGGAATTCGAAGAGCGCACCACGTGTTTTTGTCCTCGATGAAACCTTCTGGGAAGTTTCGTACGCTTTCTTCCTCGCCGGCTGACGGCGCGAGGAGAGTAAGAAGAAAAAAAAAAAAAATAATCGACCGATTATCCGGCGAGAAAGAATTTCCCGGAGACTAGCGGCCTCAACGGCGTGTTATTTTTCGTCGAGACGCGAGCCACACAACTCGCTGCAACGTCGCGTGAAAGTCTCGAGACTCGGGGAAACGGGGACTCGGATGTCTAGCGAAAAACCGCTTCTCGTCGAGCCGAGGATTATATTCTTCGGAGATAACGAGGGTGGACGGTGGTAGGGGTATCAATGAGAAAGAGAGAGAGAGAGAGAGAGAGATGAAGAATTTTTCGCGATCGGTGCACGCGATCGATGACCTTGAAGCTTTTTGTGCCGTGTCCTTGAGGTGCCTCTCCCCCCGTCGACGGATGGGAGCGAACGTTTTGAAGGAATTTTCTTTTTCCGCGGCCGGCGCGCCAAAACCGGCAATCCTCGAACGGTAGGGAAACCGTTAAATCGAATTTCACGCCTCCGAAGCCCGATCGAGAACGGTGCTTCTCGTTACAGTCGTCACGAGCTTCTCTACTCTTCGGTAGCTCTCGCAGTTTTCTACGAAAAATTTTGGGCTCTCACGAGCGTGAACCACGAGCCGGGGCGCGTTCGTAACGCAGCTTGCCACTTTTGTGGATTCGAAATTTACGGAGATACGTTGGGGGTCTAGTTTTAACGGGATTCGAAAAACTGTGAACTTAAACTCGAGAATAATCAAGAATAGAAAACGCAAATTGAGTTCTATTTTACACGAAATGAACGTTCTTCAAATTTTCTCTTGGCTATTCTATTTTTGGTTCGAACCGTGGTATTCGTTCCCTTTTTGTTCCATGTAAAATTGAAAATCTTAACAAGGAAAAGATTGAACGTACACTACTTTCAAGAGACTTTCAGCCGAACGGAAATATGTATATATGTTTAATTTCGAGCCACCCTCGTGGAGCCTCGCGCGGAAACTCTTTATCACTAGCCAGGAGCGATAAGCTGGAGTCGCATAAGTGACTAATACTTCCGGTCACCTCTTTATCTCTCTCCCCCCTCCCCTCTCTCTATGTATCTCTCTTCGTCTCTTTCCTTTTTTATTTATCTCTCTCTCTCTCTCTCTCTCTCTCTCTCTCTCTCTCTCTCCTACTCTCACCTCTCTAAAAAGAATCAGAAAACGTTTCTGGTTCTCGAAGGATAGGAAAAACAAGGGATGAAAATGGAAAATCGTAGAAAATTTTTTAGGACGAGCTCGACGAGGTTTTTCGCGTCAGACGAATGTCGTTGCGCGAGCGCGCGTGTCGTCGTCGATCGGTCAAGGTCAGCCGCGATCGAGGTCGCACCGCGCGATAATATCGGAATATTTTTCCTCCATGAAATCCGAGCCGAACGTCCGACTTTTCGTCTCCTGCTTCTTTACAGACGATCGTTACATATATATTCGCTCGGAATAAATCGCGAGATCGATTCTCGATTAATCGCGTTCATCTGTCATAATCTGGTACGAGAATTGCGTGAAATTGCACAATCTCGAGGTAGACAATTTTCTTTAATTGTTTTCTTTTCCCGCCGAGACTCGCCGAAGAATTAAAACGCTCCGATAAAACTAGTAGCGATAATTCAACTTTTTGCGACAACTCCGATACCGGTCGTTTCGACAATTTGCAATAAATAATGACAATTTTGGCTCAAGGGCGAGTGAGTAACCGAGCTCGAAGTTTCGATAGAGGCTCTCGCCACGCGTCCCGATTATACGAGGAGAGCCGTTGTAAACAAGATCGAGTCGACAACCGGCGAGCTAGCGGCGCGCGTGTAGCGAATCCCGAGAGTGGGGTAGAGAAAAATAAGAAATACAATGACGAGCCGGAGCAACATTGTTGATGTCGCGAGCGAGCGAGAGAGAGAGAGAGAGAGAGAGAGAGAGAGCGTCAACGAGCTCTCTCGGCCTGTTGCGCAATATAGGCGAAACGTTGCGTCGCTACTCTTCTAACACGCACGCTGCTCTCCTCGCTGTACGATAGAAAGTGAGAATCGAACGCTGATAAAACTATCCCGATCGATAGAAAAACTCGGGAGAGAGTGTTCGAAAATCACTCGAGGGTTTTACTCACACGAGAAACGAGATCTCACGTTTCAGATACCTGCTAATCAATTTTTTTTCGATTCGAACATTCGATTTTTTTGTTACGTTCGATTATTACGCAGATCATTCAGACAACTTACCAACGTGTAAATTTCTTCACTGGCCGGCTTTTTCATTTCGATATTTTAATTCTTAGCGATCTTTAGATTTTGATGTTGAGAAAATTGGTATTGAAATAATACGATCGTTCGATAAATTTTTGGATCTCCGTATCGCGTTTATGAGCTACGCGAGTACTCAAAACACGGGAAATAGAAATTCTCCGATGTCGCAACGAGTGGTGCCAATGAAGGTAACATTGTGGCGCAGTGACGTCACGCGACAAAGACAAGAAGCCCGAAATATTTTTTACGTGTCGAAATGGAGAATTTCAAAAAGCACTCACCGGGGCCCTCCAAACTTTCCCGACTCCAATAAAAAATCGAAATTAATAAAATTTCGTAGGTTCTTACGGATTTCAATTTTCGCCAATTTCTCGCTTCATTCGCGAGAGATAAAAGAGCTCCCGTGTTCTCTTTTTTTATCTCAGGCTAGCGTTTCCTCGAAAACACGTGCGTATCCTCCCTCCGGGCGGCAGCCCCGCTCGTGGCTATCGACGTCATAGCCGAAAGCGACGTAGAAGCGCGTCAAACGAGCGAGAGAGGGAGAGAGAGAGAGAGAGAGAGAAAGACGTATTAGCGATGAATCATTCTTGAATATTGCACGATACGCTCGCGCCCGAACGAGAGACAAGTTTTCAAGATGGCTCGAAAAATTGACGAATAGGCGACGAGTTCTCGCGAGTGACGTGATCGCAGCAAGGGAAGAGATTCGTCCTGTTTACCTCCCTAAGATCAACCCCGTGAAACCGGATGACTCCCGAGAGTCCTGAGCTCGTAGCGCGGATTTCATTGTACGAGCGCAATATTGCATAAGCCTGTTCAATAACATAGAGCTGCGAGAGATTCCCTCCGTGAGATTCTCAACATATTTTTACTGAATTTCGGGGTGCTTTAAAGAGTAAGAACTCTAAGATAAATCAGGTGAACTTGCTCTCAGCATTATTACAACAATTTTTTACCTAGTGTTGTTACTGAGAGAGTAACAATATGACTTGTAAACAATAATCGATTGTTTCTCCGTTTTAGCAATTATTGCTATTTAACACTAGACTGCCTGAAGCCAGTCAATACGACTGTTTTTCAATGTAAGCCTGCTATTGAAAAACAATTTCCAGGCGATCTAGTGTTAAAATTATTGCACAAAATCCGAGAGTAGAGCAAATTTCAATAAAAATAAAAAAAATCTACGATATTTTCAACAAACGCGTGAAAAATGAGTCTTGGCTGGGGTGGAAAATGCGAGAAGGAATGTTAAGACGATTCGAAGGTCGGAAACGGGTGCTAGAGCGGCTAGAGGTGCGACAAAAAAAAAGGAGAGATAAAGAATCCTTGGAGAGCTTCCGAGTCGGTTTTCTCTCCCGGAGGATCGGGCCGGCTGTCCGAATAGGCCGATACGCGACGTTTTCATCGCGGCATCTGCCTTTCGACGGTGGGCCCTTGGCTGGCACACAGCTGCCAAATAACACAAGCACCCCCTCCTTGCCTTCCTCGCTCCCTATTATTCTACCTTTTTCTGCTCTCTCTCTCTTTCTCTCTCTCTCTCTCTCTCTCTCTCTCTCTCTCTCTCTATATATATATATATATATATATATATATATATATACACACCACCACGTCCATTTTTCTATCTCTATTCTCGAGACTGTCTCGTTCCCTCGCAAACGTCTTCCAACGATTATACGCACCCCGAGGTCGGTATTCTTTTGTCCGCACGAGCGTGTAAGGGTAGCACGCGCCTATGGCGCCCCAACTCGTAACGCCATCTTAGTTGGATGGATCGAGAATCGATCCCGAGTGGTTTAAGAACTCGTATACGAGCTCGTAATAGACTTCATCCCCCCCTAATCGAGGATATTATATTCAGGACGATGAAAAATTTCTAACGGGTCGTAGGTAGAAATTACGATCGTAAATTTTCTTTTTATCGTCCCGTGGACAAGTGTATTTCTAATTTGCACAATTTTTTGCACCGAGAATTCGTACTAAATTTATTTTCGTTGGATTATTTATTACAAATTGTAGGTAACAATTTCAACCAATACTCAAGATCGCGAGTTTCTCTCTATTATCCCTTCTAAGAATTACTGAGAGTTTAGTCATCATAGATTACTCTCTAATAATAGTGTCTTAAAAGGTTGACAAAACAAGTAGCCGTCGTTCTCTGTATATGAACGTTCGGAAATTTCTGAACATTCAATAGCGAGCAACTAATTGACGGTAGACCCTGTCGGTCCGTGTTTACGATGCTCGATGAGGGGTCCGCAATGCCCGCACGTGCCCGCACCTACTCAATAAAAGGCCAGCTCCCGCACGGGAGCTTCGGAAAATTCTGGGAAATTCGGACGCCCAATTGCGAAGGGCGCCTACGACAATGTCTCGGTTATAGAAAGCAGTTGTGGGGTTTTTCGCCGTGTTGAATACATCTGGAACTACTTTGAAGCAGAAATTGTAAACTGATCGATTCATCATTCGATTTCGAATTTCGAATTGATAAACACTAAATAAGTATTTTCAATTAAATGCCCAGTGTATAAAAGTTCGTAATAAGGATCCTGTGTAAATCGAATTTGCCACAAATTCACATATTACAACCGCGCGATTGAAATTTTCATTATTTATCAACAAATCCAAATCTGTAGACGCAAGGAACAAGTTAATCGCAAGTTATCGTCCAATCGGGAGCAAATTATGTCTCGCTTTGGCCTTATGAAGATCGTACATTTTCAGGTGGAAATTCTCTCTGAAATTCTAACGAAGTGTTTACAAGAGCGCGTTACACGTAGTTACCTATCCGTTTATCGGGCGGGAGAAGGAAAAAAAAAACGGGGAAGATGAAAAGAAATTCGTACACCGCATCCGCGCGCGAGCGCGTAAACGCGTTTCTTTCTCGCGGCCCAGCGCGAACATCTGCCCTCCTCTCCTCTTTCTCGCTCGCTCTCCCGCTTATTCTCCACCACCGAGTTTGTTAACTCGCTCCCTTTGTTCGTTCAGGTAGTGCCTGCAAGACTCGTGAAGAGTCGGGAGAGAAAAAAGGTGTCTAACGAAATTTGCAACGAAAATTCGAGAGATCGATCCCGCACCGGGTTTTGCAACACCGAATTATCAAATTTCACTATTTTTGCGCGATATTATCGAACTCATATGAATCACGATGTACTCGGTGTCGCAGTTCAACACTAGATTCACGGAACTCGTCATTTTGACGGATTTCCAGTTTTATTAACACATTTTTAATACGAATATGTGTTTCTTCGTCCCATTTAAAGTTTATGGTTTATAACTATACTGGTTTGCAATTTATTATTTTAGAAAAAAATGTATGACTTCGTTATTGTTTCAAATTGAAACTCTCTTACAAAAATAGGTACGTAAAAGTATCCGTGAATCTAGTGTTAAGGAATTTTAAAATATATTCCAGAATAATTAAATTGAAACTGTATACTCTTTATCAGAATTTTAAAGAGATTCACTGTTTGGTTCGTGAGAAATATAACAGTGGAGTTGATAATACCATGCATCTCACCAACAATCAATTAGCAAAGTTTATCAAGTTACGGAAACAAAATTGGAATAGTGGAACGTTCTTTAAAAATCGTTAAATCATGCAACTGATGATTATTTCTCTTCCGAATTACAATTTTATTGGATAATCATTGTTTGACCGATTCAAAAATATTTGGTCCATTTTACGAAATTTTGCGCTACGAAACTGTACGAATAAACGGTATATACAGTCCACGTAATTTCGTTAGTGTCTCTCTAATTCCATTAAGCAGCGTAGCTTTCTCAATAGCAACCGACTCGAGAAAACATCGAAGGCATCCAGAAAAGTCATCAGTGCCCTAATAGAATTTTCACTATCTTCACAAAGCATTTCGCCACAAAATGTTCCAGTAAATTCAGAAAACGTGAATTCGCTTCGACTCGATGTCGATTTAAATATTATTCAAGAAAAATAACATCGAGTTTAGTTTCTCGATTTCGACTTTCAAAACAATGCAATTGAGCTAGAATGAAAAAATCTTTCGATAGGTTTAAACGCCTACACAGTTGAAAATTTTGTGTTCCTGTGTATAAAATTTCTGTAGTCACTTTTTTTGTGTTATTTTTGTAACACATATATATCAATTTACATACTATGGTTGTGTTATTAAAGCGGTGGCCCTGATTACATGTATCATTGCTTAATATAAATAAGATCCGTCAAATTAACACAAAAATGTGAGTGGACCGTTTGGGACATGTGAATTCTGTTAAATTATACACAAAATTTTTAACTGTATATAACGGCGGTGTTCCGGTGAACGAAATTTAATGAAAAACCGTATTCTTATGTGTTTTAATGCGTTCTATCAGGATTTTTTACGATTTTTGACCAATTTTCTTAGTTGTGAACACTGTTTTCGTCGTTAAATAACTTTATAAATGTGTTTTTTTTGTTGTTTAAGAGTATTTTAAAAAGATATGTAGACTCGTTTTGCGAAAAAAAAACTTTTTCGAAATTTCGTTAGACTCCAAACTTTCAGATACATTGTAAATTCGACTGTTTTCGCAGCTCTTTCTTCGTTTCGGTCTCTATTCAACGCGTTAAGGGTGCGTTTTTTGCCCGGGTTGTTCGAACGACGTTGATCCCGCGTAAGCGAGGAAAACTCGCTCGATAATAACGTGGAAGGCATTATTGCCGGCGTAGTTCGGAAAATCGAATTAAGGCAGTTGCGCAGTGGTGTATATTGGCCGGAGTGGGCGGCGTGGGGTGGTCAGAGAGTGCGCGCGAGCACGTGTGGGTAGCCGGAGGGACAGGTGATCCTGGTGACGCGGTGACGCACACGTACCGGCAAATGGCGCGTCGTCGTCTTCGTCTAACGTCGTCCTCGTCGATGTGTGTACGCGCGAAACTCGTCGTGTAACCGGCGCGCGCGCGCGCACGACCGCTCGGTGCGCGCGGCTCGCCACAATCTCCGTCTATATATTGCGCACTTTGACGCAGCCGGACCGGTTGAGAGCCCCTGGGCCCTCCTCGGTTGCGCTACCGCGTCGTCACTTCGCCGCCATGCGTAAAACCTCGCGTCCCGATCGCGCGCGAGTGCGTCTTAAAAAAATTTCCTCGCTTACCGCTGAATTAGGTTCGTCGTGAATTATTATTGGCCCTCCCTCGACATCTGTCGTCACCGTTTCGATTGGGTATGCGATTGCATTTTGCCAAGTTCAAACGCGAGATTTGAGTTTGACTTGAATATATCGGATTGAAACTTGATTAACTTCTACTCTCTAAAATTAAAATAGCGAAAACTTCACTTTTTGAGACAGTGACACCTCAATTCACTAACAAATTAGTGAGAATTTCACTATTTCACTACCGAAATAGTGAAATGAAATATACTTCACTGTCACAATAGTGACTTTTTACTACTTCAATTAATTAATATTCACTATTTAGCAGTGGTATACTTTTAACTATTTCAAATAGTAAATATTCACTACTAAATAGCTATTTTTCACTATTTTAATTTTAGAGAGTACGTGCCTGTTTTCGTAAGAAAGTTTCAATTTGAAACAATAACGAAATCATACATTTTCTTTTGAAATAATAAACTGTAAACTAGTATAGTTATAAACTATTAACTTTAAATGGGAAGAAGAGATACATATTTGCATTAAAAATGTGTTAATAGAAGCGGAAATCCGAAAAATGATTTAAATTTAATAATATAAATTCAAGGGTCGTTCTGACTCTGTTAAATTTGGTATTAATTATAACACATTGCCCCTCGATATTAATGGAAAACGATGAAGAAGCAAATGTGCCTGAAGTTACGGTGGCTGTACATTCACAGTCGTAGTAAAAATAGAGAAAAGGCGTGAAAACATTACCAAATAATGCGATTAAGATAATAGTAATGAAGTTTTGAATGATATTTGAATATGCAACCGATGTACATCAAACAGAGCATTAGCATATTAACCCATCGTTTTTGAGATTCGCAGACTTTAATGAACTCGATATCCTCTTAATTGAAAATAACTGTTTAAATACGTTATTTTTTTTTTCAAATGTATTCTCGTATTGGTTTAATCAACTCTACGTCGTCATAACTATTTTCAGTACCGTACATCGTCACACGTGCCCGGAGTGAACGATACCCAAGTTTCATTGATGAATTCATTGTTCTCGGTTTAATTGAAATAAAACAAATTTTTAGACAAAAATTTAGGAAAAAGTTCTACAACAGAAAAACTTTGATACACCCTTAAATTGCTTAGTCTATAAAACTCTATGAAATTTAAAAATAGATACCTAAATTTTGTCTATGATAGCTTCTATCTAGCATTAAATTATACGAAAGTGACAAAAAATTAAGCTTCCTTTAAGGGATTGAGGGATCAGTTAATTTCTGTCGAGAAACTTCCGAAGGGTCGTTTTTCGTAGGCCAGAACTATAGATTCGTTAAAAAATAGGCCGGAAGTTCGTTTCGAAACTGCACCCAAAAATTCCATTCATATAAGAGTTTCGAGATAGAATGTTAATCCCATTTATCTCGAAAACTATGAGAGATATCGAGAAAATCGTCAACCATCATCAGTCATCATCGTCGAAGCTTCGACCATCGATGTCACCGATATAAAGCGATGAGATAAACTCGAAAAAACATCTACGAGAAAACTGTGATTGATCTTGCGAGAACCTCGTCAGATTTATCGATTCATTCATTTTCAAAAAGTTGCACCCATTAAACTGCGTAATTTATGGCAAATTGAACAAAAGCACACCAGCAGCTTACCAACTTTCCTAAGTAAGTATTCGCGACCTAAAAGCGTACTGACATTGACGAAAACGTCAAAATATGTTGTTCGAGTGTGGTACCATCCCGGAAACCAATAATACTTTCATGAATTCCGAGGCTCGTGTATAAACGGAACACCGACAACGACGAAGCAGTCGATGAATCGGAAAATGAATCGAGATCGATAGGCTCGGGAAGGGCGAAACGACAACGCGGGGCGAACGCACCCTCGAAAACTTCCGACACGTGCGTTCGCCTCGCGGTAATACAAAAAACATCGAATACTCACCCGCCAAAATCATGTTGGGTTCGTGTCTCAAGAGATAATCCAAAAATATATGAAACATATATAGGCGTGTATATATCTCGCGATATATCCTCTTTTGCGCGATTTCACGCGTTCTAGGTCGCTCAACTTCTATACATTTATGCGTAAATTCCTTCCCGGAGTCCTCTTGATCCTCCGCTCTTTCGGTCCTCGCGAGGAAAAAATATATATATATATACCGACCAAAGACACTAGATCGCGCAAAAAGTGCGTTATCACAGCTCACGTTTCGTCAAAGTTACGTGTATACACATGTATGTAACAGCGCACACCTCGCTGATTAATGTTTGTTCTTCGATTTCGCTATTCCTGGCCCCGGCTCCCCTCGATTTCTACGGTAGACGTGCAACAGTTTAAGAATTACAATCGGCAGAAAAAAGTTGGAGAACACTGGGCGCGTTATCGCTCCTTTTTCTGCCGGATGTAAATCGCTCGTACCGATTTGAATAACATCGGCGTGTGTCGAACCGAGAGGGCAGCGCGTTAGAGCGAGACGAGTCCGATAAATTTTCATCGAAACGCGCGGAAAAACCGGAAAAAAATCGAGAGAGTTCGACGTTGCACGGAACGATCGAGATATCGATCGGCCCCGAAAATCGCGCCCGATGCGGCGCAATAAGCGAGAGCGCGCAAAATTTTTACCCGACCGCGAGCCAAGGGGGGCACGGAATTATCGATTGTCGACGGAGAATCGGGCGAGCGATAAACGAGAACCGGATTCGAGTAAAAAATCCGCTAAACGTATTCCCGAGTGTCGGACATAACCTCGAAATCTAGCGCGTAGAATCTTTTCGCGAAAAATCGGCACGTCGCGAATCGAGAAGGAAAACAAAAAGAGACCACCGAGCTTCCGAGGTAAACGTGGTACCCGTTTCGCTGCTC
>NCVS01002320.1:12385-39853 GCA_003055095.1 Goniozus legneri
TGCGTTGTCTCGTCAAAAGTGTCGCATATTGGCAAAATAAGTAGAAATAACGGAACTACACTTACACCTGAAGTCACACTTTCTAGGAAATTCATACAGCAAGAATTTATCACTTTTCATTGTGTTTCTGTATTTTTTTTTCACGCGTGCGAGGATATCACTTGTTTCCTTTTTCTCTCTCTCTCTCTCTCTCTCTCTCTCTGGCGTGGCGCGCACGCAGGAACACGCGAACAGACCGCTCGGCACAGCCAGCAGTTGGGCACTGTCGTCTGTCAGGTGTGCCGCGCGCGTTCTACACTCCCCTCCCCTCCCTCCGAGTCCCCCCCACCAGCGACCGACCGAATCCCCCGACGTGACTAGAGCGCGATACGTGCACTCCATCGCGTACCGTATCGTGTCTGGCCGACTGCCTTCGGCTTTCTTCGTCGTTTCTTTCTCGCTCTATCTCGCGCCAACGTCTCGCTCCTCTCGATTTTCTTTTTCTCGCCGAAGAGCGAGAGCGCTCACCCCCGACGAGTTTTCTCGTCGCTTCTCCCGATCTCTCTTTTGCGCTCTCTTACAGCGAATCCTCTCGATATAGCGAACCGTCGGGCTTTCCTCGTTCGCGGAGGAAATTAATAACGAGAGGGATCGTAGCGATCGGATTGTTTCGTTCGAGTTTTTCTGTCTCTCTTTTTCTCTCTCGATCGCGTAGCGCTGCGTAGTTGGAGGCGGCACGCGCGAGAACAGTTTACATAAGAAGGAGAGGGGTCGTGCTTGCCACGCTCGACTTTCCGACTACGTGCGTTCTCTGTGTGTAGAGGCGCGTGCGCTATTCCATCACGTAGAAGCGAAAAAGATAATACGTACGAGCGAACGTTTACGTTTTCGCGTACTATCCAGCACGTACCGATCGTGTTCGATCTCCGCCTATCGCGATTCACCGAGTCGGTAACATGAAATTTGTCAAACCGATAACAACCTGGATTTGATACGATAAATCGATTTTTGCACTTGTCGCAAGTTTTGACTCGATTTTGAAATTCCCTCGCTAAAAGCGTCGTCGAGAGGAACTGAACTTTCTTTCGCGATGATTCGCTGCACCGCATTGCGGCTACTGCGTGATTCTAGTTTCGCTAGCGCGCTTCTTTCGAATAAATCGCTGGTTCACGATTCTACCAATGGAAATAATGGTATCGTTATAATAAACCTTTCTATAATGAGGTTTTTTAAAACGATATTCGCAATGAAACGAGCCCAACTCTATTGGCTCGTTATGATAAGATTTAAGGGTAAATATTTGTTCTGTGGTAACTTACCGTGAGGTTGATGAGGAGTCGAAAATGCAGAATGTCTCCTTGGTGACATATTGGAATGACTACCCTGACTTCCCGGTGGTTGCATGGAAGACAGAGCTCCTAACGGAGTGTACGATTTACAAGGCTGTTCGATTTTCTGCCGCAGAGAAATATATCGATTTATTGTTGATTCGATTTGAATTTGTAATTTAGTAATTTCTTCATTTCCAAACCTGATCACGGAGCTCGGTTGCTACGGCGGTAGCGGCTGTCTGAGTGTGGCTAGTAGAACTTATTCTATATTGCATTCCTGCTATACTACAAAAACCTTCGTGATGAGTAGATCTTGTTTGATTAACATAAACACCTAAACAGAGAATAAATTTTTCGTACATAATTTTGTTCGCGTTAATTAGAAAACTTCGGCAAGTGAAATTTGGACTCACCAGTAATTGTTACATCTGTATCCTGATTTAAAATGACCACTTTCTTGGATGGTTTGATAACTTCGTCTGCGTCGTTCACTTGTCTTGATTTTCTCCGTTCGTTATCCGAATCGAGTTGTCTACGTTTTTTAAGTATTTCTATTTCGGAATCGCTAGAAGATTCGCTACTGCTACTACTACTACTGCTGTCTCTCCGATTTTTTTCGTCGGAATAAGACGCAGCAAGGATAGCGCTAGCGTTCAGGCTGGCCATTCTTTTACAAACCACCATATCTTTTAGATCCATTACTTGTTCGCTCTTCTTTTTTCGTTTGGTCACTTTCTTTTTAGATTTATCAGGATTCTTTTCCGATTCGCAATCTTCTTCAGAAGAGGACGGAGATGAGGAACTTTCCATCATGTCCCAATGCTTTCCACGTAGGCCTGGTACTTTTCTTAACTTTCTTTTGGGAGCATTCGTCTCTTCCGTTTTGCTTTCTGGCTTCTTCTCCTTGTCCTTTCGAGGGATCTCTTCTTTCTCGTCCTTGCCCTTCTTAGGTTTGTCCTTCTCTGGCTTCGGTTTACAAAAACCTCCAAGATAAACTCCACCAGTTTCATTTTCATATAGGCAGTGTACTTTAGCCAAGGCATTTAAGGAGGCAACCCTGTGCCGCTTTGGTCCACTCCAAAATCCGAAAAGCCTCATTCTTCTGGTGCGCTCTTCGGAAGGTGAAATACTTTTCTCCTTTTTTCTACATTCATTGCGCTCATGAACCTTGTAGTCTTCATCGTCGTCATCGTCATCCGAATTGGAATAACATGAACTACTACTGTTGTATCCATTTATTGTCTCCACTTTCAAATTCAACTCCATATTATTATCGATATCAGTTTGGTCCTGTTTCAAATTAACCGAAAATTTAGTACCAGCGTCGCTGATTTTAATTTGTTTAGTAGCATCGTCCATAGAACTTTCATCTACTGTTGAAGATGCGCAATTTTCATTTTCGTTGGATGCTTTAGGTGTTTTAGATGGTTTTTTGACCACCTTTTTGTTCACCTTAGATCCGCTCTTTACTACTTTTTTTGAATCGCACAACTGATCTTGAATATCGACCTTCTCGCTTTTACACAAATCTTTATCGTCTATAATCTCACTTTTGATGTTACTCAAATCAGTTTTATTTATTGTTTCGTTCTTTTCCATAACAATTTTACAATCATCTGGATTTTTTTCTACATTTTTTGATTCAGGTTTCTTTTTCAAGACAACTTTTTGAGTTAGATTTTTGATTTTGTCATCTTTTTTCAATATTGTGCCAATTTTCTTATTATTCTGAGTTAATTTAGCCTTCATTGGTCTTGCCAATTTTGGTTTCTTGTCTTGTGAAATTTTGGTACTATTAATAATTGGTTTCTTCTTTGCTTTTTTAACTGTTTGGTCGTCGCTAGTCACTGAAGAATCAACCACCTTCATCACCTTAACCAATTTAACTTGTTTGTCAATTAATTTTTTAATTACTGGAAAAGGTGCCTTTTTAGCCAAAACTGCCTTTTTCACAATTTTATTCTGTGTTTTCTTTATCCTGTTATCTTTTTTCATTTTAACTGGTGGTACTTTGATTTTTGCTGAGTCCTTATCCGTTACTTTTTTACGATCATTTTTCTTATCTTTGATTATTTGAGTTTTTGTTCCATCTTTCGATTCTGGTTTATTCAGCTTTACATCTTTCTTCTTATCGTCTTTCCCTTTCTTCTTCATTGCCAAAGCTTCAACTTTTTCCTCCGTAACAGTTGAATTTTCAATAGTATTCATTGATTTAATTGTAGACACAAGGGGTTCATCATCCAATTTCCCATTTTTCTTTTTATCTTCGCTCTTCTCAATTTTTTTCTTATTATCAACAATTTTTTCTGACTTTTCAGTTTTGATTCTTTCGTCAAATTTATTCAACTTCTTTTTCTCAACATCATCATTATCATTATCCTCCTCGTTTATCGGGTCGCATTTATCGTCGTACTTATCCGCTTTCTTCTCGTCCGACTTATCGGACTTCTTCTCTTGATCCTTGCATAATTTTTTCTTATCGTCCGTTTTTTCAGACTTCTTCTTCTCGTCGATCCTTTTTTTATCCTCAATTTTCTTTTTGTCATCCAAATTATCACCGTCCCGCCGTTTCTCCAATTTTTTCCTATCGTTGTCCACCTTCTTCTTTAATTCTTCAATTTTGTCCTGTTTCTTCGGTTTTTTATCTTTTTTAACGTCAATCATTGGTTTTTCCATGAACGGACGACGTTTTTTAGGAACGGTAGGCATTTTCGTTGCCTTTTTGGCAACAACAGCCTTCTTTTGTGGCTTCATCTCACGACGTTTGTCTTCACATTTTTATTCGCACGAAGTGATATGGGGCACCTTTAAAACGCATACAACTTGTACGCAACTAAAAAAATTTTTCTTGACTATCTTACTGCCATTATAGGTTAAGTATCGTTTTTTGTATTGTCTCTCTAATTAACGATCTGAAATTCAAAATAAATCGTGCATTACATATTGAATTTTTCACAACCTTCGATTAAAAAAAAATAACGAGATAAAAAGAATTTATCCCAGAAAAATAGTTGTGTACAAATGAGATGTCAACGGGAAATTGTGTACTGTTTACCCTACATTTTGTAAAATGATTTTTTTCAAATTAAGAGAACAACATTAGCCAAGAAAAAATAATATAATTTTATTGACAATTTTGAAAATTTAAATCTGAATTTGACAGATATGTTTCATTGACTTAGTCGTACGATCAATTCCTTTAAATCTAATCACATCGAACGTTTGTACGTGCTGCACGTGAATTGCAATAATCAAAGTACAAAAGTGCGAATATCTTTTTTTTTAATAAAAAAAATTGTTTAAGTACTTATAACATAGAAGCATATATACAATAAAAATCAAAAGGAAACACAATAGAGGTTTAACAGAAGGGCTTCGTCAAAAGGATGACCCTTTAAACAATAACCAGTGCGCGTTCGGCTACAAGTGGCTGACACACGAAACGATGAAACATTTCACGCTGATCGATGCGATTTTCGCACACAGAAAGTCGTCGTTTAACGCCTCATCTGTATTATCTCCGTAAATGTTTCACGAGAAATGAGATTTAACGATAGATTTGGGATGTAAAAAAAGATGATACACGTCACGAGTTTATGGGAGGAAGTGTTAACGAGATTCCATGTTCACCTCTAACAAGCCCTTTTGTTGCTACACACTCTCTCTTGCCCGCGAACGCTTTTTTTGAACGATCAATTTCAGCGAGATTAACGTCTCCGCGAGTCTTTTAGCGAACGCAATCGGCTAGTAGACGAAACGCGGATGACTCTGAGCACGATCACGCGTTCATTTTCGTATTGCAGAACGCTGACCGATGAGCGTTTTTCTCGCACCGCGAAACGCGATTTCCACTCAACGTCCCTGCCCTTTTACCATAGCCAGGTCGGCCATTTTCTTCCTCACGCCGCTCATCCCCACCATTTCGGCTGAATAGCCCTCTGTCAAATATACGTACGTAGTAGTAGCTACTGCTCTAGTAGTAGTAAAGACGTGTTGTCACGAATAGCCGTGCAGTGGCAGCAGGTGTCGGATCGCGAAAATTGATAACATCGTGATTGGGTTTATCACGTAATTCAAATAAAAACGATGAAAACGGATGATTTAAGGAATATTGAAAATTAAAAATACAACTTTGATATGATCTTTTCACTCAATAAAATTGAATAACCAATAAATTTATTAAATAAACATAATTCAAACAATTGAAATATCAATTATAGCATGATAATTCATAATTTAATATGTATAAACAAATATAAGCAGTATTATGTAATTTTATAATAAGTCATAAATGCTTAAATGATTTGTCTTTTAAAATTTATTCAAATAACACCAACACCAGTGTATAATAAAATATAAGTAAAAAATGTTTATCACATATAGTATATCAAAAAATAATTTAGAATTGTGCAGACTTTATTCACTCTACTTCATAGGTAATTTTCATATTTATGGTGAAATCAATCCTATATTTTTCATATATAAGATATATGCGATGTATAAGACAACGGTTGAAGTAACATTGCTGGAACCACATCTCCTTCTTTTAATGAACTCTGTTCAGGAGTGCGTCCAGGTAGCATTAAGAAAGCATTGGCATCTTTGAAACTTAGAAGTTTGCTACTTATTTGATTGCCTGTGCTCTTAGCAATTGGAATTGAACTTTCAGAAGTCCATTCTAGCGTCACTCTGGCATATTCAGGACGGGGATCCAAATTATAAGATGACGTTAGCTACGAAAATATAAATTTGAATTATTCAGTCAAATTAAGAATCCTAAATAAAATGTCGTAGCATACCTTAGCTTGAAGTATAATAGGTTTCGAATCGGCTCCTTGCATTCGATTTAATAAGGGAATCAAGAACAAATGTGCGGTAACGGTCGCGGAAACAGGATTACCAGGCAAACATAATATATATTTTTTTCGGCCTTCAAAATCACACGTTGCGAATGTTGTCGGCTTCCCGGGTTTCATGTTCAATCGACCTATAATGAGTAGCCATTAATCATCATCGATGTCAACTTAAAAGATTATCAACTATATTATATGATTATTTTATAAATACCGAAGTGTATAGTGGCTTTAAAATATTTCTGTAATACTGGTTTTAACAAGTCTCTGTCACCCATTGACAATGAGCCAGTAGTTACAACAACATCAACTTGAGTTAAAGCTTCAGTAAGACTGTGAAGTACGGTTTCCTCCCTTAATTAAATTTTAAAAATTATTATATTAACCACGAAATCTTAATTTATCAATGATGTTTTCCTATTATTTTACGTTATGAAAAAACGATATACTTACTCATCTTGCGCGATGCCTAGATCGATTGCATTAAATCCATTTTCTTTCAATAACGAAACGAGAGTTATCTTATTGCTGTCATAAATACGCCCAGGTAGTAAAGACCCTTTTGTGACTTCCTGCAATTCATCACCAGTGGACAATATCCCTACTTGAGGCATTTTACTGACAATCACATTGCAGCAACCACAGGAAGCACATAGACCTATTTCAGCTGAACCAATCCTAACACCCGCTTCTAATACTTTAATTCCTTCTTTTAAGTCAGATCCAATTTCTCTAAAAATAATAAGTAAAATAATATTGACGAATTCAATGCAATCTACACCGTTTTACCTTATATCTTGACCCGGTTTCGGTTCCGATAATATTTCTATCACTTTTTCTTCATTCCCCTCAGCTGTAACTAATTTTGTATCTTCAACTTGTACAACAGCTGTAGCTTCTAAAAATTAAATATTTAATGAATATCATAATGCATAGTTTTTAAGCAATATTTTGAAAAATTTCTTTGTTATATTATTTTCTTAAGATCTATTTATTCCAAAAAATCCGTACCATCAGGAATAGGAGCACCAGTATTCACTCTCACACACATTCCTGAATGAAGCTTGAATGATGAATTCTACAACAATATTAAAACAACATTTTTAATTACATACTAAACTATAATATCATTTGTGAGGTATCGTACCTCAGTTCCTGCTTTCATACCACCTAATACTTGTTTGAGACCCTTTCCATCAGAAGCAATTACTGCATATCCGTCTTTAATAGATGCTCTAAATGGTGGTAAATTACAAGAAGAATATACATCGCTCCGAAGTATTTTACCTAGTGCTTCTCCAATAAATAAATTTTCAGTATCTAATACTTCCACAGATTTAAGCATTATATCTTTAGCTTCATCAACTGATAACATAGGGAATGGAGATTCTCGGAGCCTTTTTACCACACTTTCCAATCCCTAAATTTGATCAATGAATCAGTGATGATTCCTGAGTTAAAAATATTATGAATATTGTGAAACATATTTTGACTCACCACTGTAACATCGTATTGTGTCTGGTCACAAGAATGTTGACAGCTACCACTTTGAATCATCTCATGAGTCTTACTTATTTTTCTAGTAACATTATTTATTACATCAAGTGCATGAGGTATTGTGGAAGATATGGCAGAAAAACATTCTTTTGCAGCTTTGGGAGAACCTGGTAAGTTGATGATCAGAGTTTTATCTCGAATACCACATACAGCTCTGAAAATCAGCTTTGTAAATAACGATAAAGATAATCATTCAAATTAATAATCATACCTAGAGAGTACAGCCATTGGAGTAATTTTATAGCTGTGTAGAAACATTGCATAAGATAAAGCCGGTGCCTCTTTATCAAGTACTCTTCTTGTAGCTTCAGGTGTTATATCTCTTTTTGCAAATCCAGTACCTCCACTTGTTAAAATGACGTCTACTATGTGTGTGTTAGACCATGCAACTAATGTTTCCTGTGTAATAATTAACAAATTAATAATGATTACCAATTATACCATTTGATACATACCACGATTGAATTTGTTTCGTCAGGAACAATTGCATAACAAGTAACAGTAGCATTTAATTTTGGCATTGAAGAGATCAGTTCTATTAACGCAGGTCCACTTCCATCTTTTGCTGAATCCTTAGAACGGGTATCACTAACTGTATGAAATTGTTATTTAATTAAATATTTGCATAAAAATATTTAACCTTAATTTTCAAGAAAATATTCTTGGATAAACAACTTGTATAAAATCTGAACATCTTCATATTTATGTAAACAGAGAATAAAATTTCAACTTACCAACTAATATCCCAAATCTTATTTCTTCCATTTTTATTATCTTCAAAATTACAGTTTATTTTTCAGAGTAACAGATAGTTTGAAGAAAATATACAGTAACCGTGAGCCGGTTTTATAATCTAGCGTTATCATAAACAGTAACTATAGATAAAGCCATCAAAATATGTCTTATCATTACATAATGAGACAAGGACAATTGATGCTGTATTATTCTGTTGTTATTGTATACATAAGGTTAGGAATTTAGGATAATGAAGAACTGTTCACACAGATATGCCTGTGATTTCAAAATCGTGAAAATATAAAAAAATGTATCGAAACAATTAATTATGACATATTTTTATTTCATAATAATCAATAAATCGTTATTTCTAATTGATTATATTACAAATCATTTGTTGATATTATTGAGCAGGAAGTTGATGATAAGTTTAAATTCCAGTTATGATGTGTGAAAATCTGCATCATGTCAATAGTCGACCAATCCTCTAACAAAAAAAATTGCAATTTAAATACAGCTTATTAAAGTTTAATATAAATACAATAGATTATATGATAAATCCAATTTTGTAATACTTTAATTATATAGTTTCTTTCTTTGGCATTTTTTGACACCTACCTATTGATACTTAAAAACTAAATATGAAACAGTAAATAAAAGCAACCCATATTTGTACATTCTTGTACATTTTCATCATAATATGTTTATTTCATGCCAAGAACGAGAATAGTTTTCTAACCGGCGAGAACTTGGAAAAGAAAAAATAAACATTACCGACTGCTTCTCGGACTTAACGAACGAGGTGACGAATCTCTATATCTCCTTCTGATATCTGGTCTACCTCTGTCTCTATCATCACGTCTATCTCTGTCTTTTTCTCTACTTCTTTCACGATTTAAATCTACATCTCTGTTATCGCGGTCTCTCCTATCCCTACGGGCCGTTGAATGACGCGGGCTTCGTCCGGGACTTGGAGAGTGGGATGCTGATGTACGAGAATCCGAAGAATGACCTTCATAACGATGTCTTCGTTCTCTTTGTCTTTAAGAAGTGAATTGTTGATAAGTTTACAATGCAATTCATTAAAATACAAAAATGTTACAATCAATTGATTGCAATTCCATTCTTACTTTCGACGAAGTTTCAACGACATTTCGCGAATTTCATCTTCTCGATCTTGCCGTTGTTGTTCCATTTTTTCAATTCTCAATTGTTCAGCTTTTTTGTCTGCCTTATCTACAAAAAAAAATAAAATTATAATAAATTCCAATATTATTGAAATAATTTATGAAAAATTTATGAAACTTACATTGCCTATTTAATAGGGCTTGCATTTTTTTTTTAAGCCGCTCTTGAGGTGTAATTTTTGATGACTGAAAATTGAATATTCCAATAAAGTGATTCAAGCGCAATTATATATGTGGAATAAATATGTATAATATGGTATGCATGATGTTAAAGAATAAAATGAACGATTACCCTCTATTACAGTTAAAAAATGCCAAATAGAAAGTCAGAAATAGTTAAAACAATAAATAATGTGTTATGTAATACAGATGCAACTTCATACTAATATTTTAGCAAAAATGAAAAGAAAAAAAAAGAAAAATGTCTGTTGATTTGAAAAACTT
The DNA here is from genome assembly GCA_003055095.1 of Goniozus legneri. Classification (NCBI taxonomy): domain Eukaryota; kingdom Metazoa; phylum Arthropoda; class Insecta; order Hymenoptera; family Bethylidae; genus Goniozus; species Goniozus legneri. The sequence goes on from NCVS01002320.1 coordinate 22,472, forward strand.
TGTTTTCTCAGAAAATGAGAATAATTAACTCCTGATTTTTCTGTTATGGGTAATTATAAATTGAAGATCATACAAATGCATATTTTTTGGCTTTCTGCATATATGTTAAAAGACTAAGCAGAGTTTTATTGTTCTTACTGACTTTGTGTCCGCCACCAGAATTTGTACTTAACCCTGCTTTTGGTTTGTTCCTAAAAATCACACAAATATTATTTGAAAATCCACATTATCTATAAAATTTATGTACTTACGTGTTTGTACTAATTGATGGTGGTTTTGGCGCTTGAGGAACATTTTTATTTGATTCATTATCTGATAGTTCCAATTCAAGACTTGATGACTTTCCACGACGTCCATAATACCTTCAATCGAAGTAGCAATAATTAAACCTTGGATTAGAATAGAAGATTTTAAAAATAATTTACCTAGGTATTGTAGTTGCTTTATTTTCATTATTATGAACATGTTTAGAACTCGGTGACTTGCTCTTCGATCTGGACCTTGAACTGGAACGCGATTTCGATCGAACTGGAGATTTGGATTTTGATTTCGATGGAGAATAATGTCTCCGGTGACTACTGTCTCTCGATCGGCTTCGAACATGAGATTTGGATCTTGATCTGGATTTTGATCTTGATCTACTAGTAGAATATGAAGTTTGAGATCGTTTCTGCCGCGACCTGGACCTCGAATTTGATCGGGACCTCGACTTTGAACAAGAATGTGATCTATTAGCGATTCTTCGCGAGCGCGAATTACTACGTCTCCTTGAACGGCTTCTAGTTCGAGATCTAGAGCACCTTCTTGGTCTAGATTTTCGTCTTCTTGGTATATCTCTTGGTCTTTCTCTGTCTCTACAATAGAATGCAATTTTTAATTTTCGAATAATTACTGATCACGAATGAATTGAAAAAATCTTACTGCATTCTCGAAGTGCTGTGTCTTCTGTCACGTATTCTGCTCGACTTCATTCTACCAGTAGAACGAGAACAACTTCTTGATCGTGACTTTGATAGTCGTCTAATAATACGTTCACTGAATACTGGACTCTCGGATCTCTTTCGCCGGAGATGCGAATAATTAACTTTTCTAGTGCTTGTAGAGGAAATGTGAGATGAGCTACCATGAGTTTCTTCTTCACCGCCAAAACTAGTGATATAAGTAATCTGTCCAGTATTTACGGGAGATGCCGATCTCGAATGAGATTTCGAAGAGGATTTTCTATATGGGTTATATTCAGGACTCTCTCTCGCTGCATAACTGTAAAGGAGAGGCACAACTTTCAAATAAAATCTATAAATTTAAATTAATTCTTTTGTTTTTAATTTTTAATTTAAACTTCTTCGAAAATATTTTACCTTGGTGGAGACATAACGCGTCCAATCATTTTCTTTTCACGAAAAGCTCTCCTTTCTCTTCTCGATCGCCGACCCTGACAAAAAAATATATATTTATATACTATACTGGCGCAAATGTATATATGTAAATTTTAGCAAATAGTCTACTTACGGAATACATAGCTTTTTCTTCTTCTTGTTTACGAGCTTGTCTCAATGTTTCAGCTTCTTCAAAATCTTGGGTTAAAAAACTAAAATAGTCAGCACCCAGAAGACCATATTTCTGTGCAACCAGATTCATTTCGTGAGCCTGTGACGGCTCAATTTGAGATACATCAACACAGATGTCTGAAAAAGATGGCATTATGAAAAAACAAATTGATACTATCTCCTGTTTGACAATTTCCAACCGTTTTCAATGCAGTACCTAAGTCAATATCACTATCCTCGTCATCTTGTTTCTCATCTGCATTAGTAGGTTCGGTTGTGACTGATTTTACTGTATCCGCTGCTGGGTCCTCGGTTTCGTAATTGTATCCAATTGCTGCAGTATTACTAGATTTTTTCTTATCTTTTCCCACATCCAGTTTTGTTGATCCAAATTGTTCTTCCAAATGTATTTGATGAAGAAATTTTTCTTCGGATACTATATATATACAAATTATCAATAAATAACATCATAAATAATTTAATCAAGCAATTATTTGATAAACGAGCTAACCTCCTAGGAATTCATTTTGAACAATAATACGATATCTCTCATAATTGATATGTCGGTCTTCACTGCTGAGAGCAACATCAACATCGACAGAATTTTGGGCTTCGGGAATCCAATCTAAATGAGCACGTACGTCAAATCTATCTATCAAATTATCTTCGTTTCCTTGCCATGGCATCCTAAGATTTATGTTTCATATGTAATGAGAAATAAATCTGATTTCGATTATAAAGATAATAAATATCCATACATATTCGCTGGACTGTCACCAGCAGCTGCAATCGCAGGATCTAAATGAATTTTACACGGTCTTCCATGGAGTTGAAGAAACTGAGTGGGATCGGATTTCTGAGACAGAGACAGTTTATTAATTCATCGAATATACCAAATTGAAAGATGATGAAAAAAACGAAAATGTACAATTTTTTCATAATAATCGCGTCTTCGCTCAGCTCGTCGACGGTAGTCCACCAACATTCCGCGAATTTTTTTTTCCTGCTTGCGAGCTTCATGCCACATTCTTCCACCTGCTTTTTTCACTGAAAAGCTCATGATTCTACATAAATTCAATTTCGGCTAATAAAATTATACAAGACAAATTTTCACATCGTCAAATATTCAAAACATTTCATTACACCACGGTCAAACTGACAGAACCTTTTTCAATTCAGTAGACATGTTGATTTTTAATTTCTTAGGGATTTTTTATCGCATATTGTTGAATTAACCAGAAAAACGGACCAATCAACATTCTCGTCTCATAGTTGAGAAACAACATCTGAACTTAGCGACTCGAATCGAAACTTCGATACTCCTAGTATTGTCGATGTATCGATAAAAACGAGTCGAACGAGCTATCACGACAATCGATCGTTGTTGTCAAGGAGTAGCGTCAGACGGTTGGCGGGAGTTGGCCAGCGTGTTAATTCACATTGCTGTACGGCGAGGTTGCCGAGGGGTGGTAAAGGCCGTACGGGTGGGAACGGTTGGCGGCGAGGAGGGGAGGGGTGTACGAGACTAGCGCCGCGAAACGGCGGAACGGACGCCTCGGCAATCACTTCGTCATGGATTCGGCTCCATGTTAGCCCGTGGAAAAAAGCGATGCGGTGTGTGTCGCCGCGGTTAGGGCGTGCGTTTTCGTCGTGCCTATAGGAAAACGTGATTCGTCGTACGCGAACAGTACCAAAACGCGCTACGTCACAGTGAATGATCGTGAACGTAACGAGCACGAGAAACGAGCTCGTTCGGCGCGCGAATATCATCTCACGGTGAGCGAAAAAGGCTCTCTCTCGGCGAGGAGCATCATCGACGAGCGATCGGAGTGGTGTGCGTGCGTGCGTGCGTGCGTGTGTGTGTCTCTCTCCGCGAGTGTGTACATCCGAGGGGGGCCCCCGAAGAGAGTTAGGAGATAGCTCGGAAGACGTGACCGAGAGTAATCGTCGCGAGCCGACAACACGGAGGGCTACGTCCCTCCGTCATCGTCATCCTGATCAGTAGACGGACGAGGTGAATGCACGCCGGTCGGTGTCCAACCGCGGAGCGCGTGTATGGGTGTGCTGCCGCCGTCGCCGTCGCGTCTCTATATATCATTCGTGACCGTCGCCTGTGGAAACCCGCCAAAAGCCGCGACGACGACGACGACGACTGCGAGTCTCGATCGTTGCCAAAACTCCTCGAAGGTGCGAAAGAAGGTGCGCTCGTAGCGTCCGAGTCTGACGATTTTTCATACCCCCTCTGTTATATGCTCTCCGTGTTCGCCGCTTGATGTTTATTATTTTGCCGCTCGCGCGTCGGTGCTTTTGACCTGATAGAGGGAGAGAGAGAGAGAGAACCGGACGAGTTTATTGCGGCGCGGGGGTGTTCGGAAGAATCATTCCAGCCTCTCCCCTCTCTTGTCGTCTACTCATATACAACCCCTACTCTCTCTCTTTTTCTCTAACAAAACACGATTTTTCAAAAAACACTCCAATTGTTCTTTCTACTCGGCGGTTTAAATTTTTTGAAAAGATCGAATATAGGATGAAAAGAAAACGCGTAAACTGAAATTTAATACATGACTAGACTGCATCTTAACATGCATGTAAACAATTTTCCCCCTCTACTTTCTCAGCCCCTATGCACTCATTTATGTACAAGAACGAAAACAAACAAACGATCACTGACCACCGTTCCGAGTATTTCCATCTTATAAGTGAGCTAGCCAAATCGAGAACATTTTTAATCAATCGAAAGGTGAAACGATTAATTCAAGAAAAAGTCGAACTACCTTAAATTAGAAATTTTCGTGTAACAAAAATCGTTCGAGTATCGCGTATCGCGTCGACAGCGCGAAAGAAAGTAACACGTAGAAAATTTAACGAAAATCAAGTAAAATGACGTAGAGAAAGTTCAAATGGTTTTACTAGAAATGAAGAAGGAAGAAAATAAGGACTTGAAATTATTGCGTAGTTTCCCCCGATACGAGCTCATGCGCGCGCGTTTGTCCTTCGGGTTAGTTTTAACCTGAATTCTTATTTCCAGTGTTCATAATAATTAAAATATTAGTTGAACATATCAAAAAGTTGACGGATTTTTGTGCTGGACGGGTAACGTCGAATGTGTTGATACGTTGCGTTCGAATCGAATTTGAAAATAGGACATCAAAAATCGTCCAATCGTTGGATTATTGTTGACGAACGTTTCTTTGTGAAAATTTCGTTACGTTCGGTGAATGCGCGTGCAGCGGAAAAGTAACAACATCTCCCCTCCCCTCTTCTGTTTCTCTTCACCCCTTTCGTTGACGAGGAACAAATATCGTCTCAAGGCCATGTTACTGTGACAGTTGAGAGGAACATAAACGGTACGACGCACGACGTACAACTTTTAAAAACGCCCGTGACCCGTGTTCTTCACTTCCGTGTCGAATTATTGCGTCTTCTGGTAAAATCATGAAACAAAATATTAGGACGTATCGATTTTTCAGCACAGAAACAGCGAAGCGTAGTATCAATTTTCCAATTATTTATTTATATTTTCTTCTTTTTTTACGAAAAGTGGATAAATAATACAAAATGAGTGTCAACCTGGAAATAATTTACGTCCGCAGACCCAATTTTAGTAAAATTATGAATTTGCGTAATAACGCGCATGGATTTTCGCAATACACTTCAGCGGACGTCAGACTCTCCTAGAAAAGTCGTAGAACTTCGAGTTTAACGTCACAGACAAGCGCATGTGCTACTCATTTTTGTTAACGACGTAAATACATTAAACAATTTACCGCGAAGAAATATTTGAAAAACTAATTTTCTGTTCGATCAGTGAATGAAATCAGTGCATTTATTGAAAAATCGAGAAGTGATTCCTAAAATATATTATTGTTTTTTACATTTGGAGCTAAATTATGTTTTAACGTTAAATTTAATTTCACCACTAAAATATTTTAAAAAGATCATAATCCATCTCTCTCTCTTTTTCTTTGATTTTCTCAGTGAGGATTTCCGTGAGTTAAGTGAGGTTAGGTTCGAAAACGGAATCGTTACAGCGCGCAACGTCGTGGCGTGTCGCGCACACATAAGCACATCATCAGAGTTCTCTCTGTCTAGCATAACGTTGGACGCGTGTGCGATTGCAAGAACAATAAAAGTGCTATTATCCCGAAATAAAATTCCGAATAAAAATCATAGACACGAGACTGTAGTGAATCGAAAAATTAAATGTGCTCGAATCGAATCGATCGACGGAGTGCCAAACTGGGAAGTTTCGGTGGGTGATTTTACGTGTCACAGTGAAGCGTATAGGTTAGGTCAGCTCTCTCGCTCTCGCCATTGCAAAACACTTAACCTCAAAATATAGACTAGATTGAAAATCGAGCGAAAATTTTTCGAGAACGAGGCACTGAAATTTTTGACAGTACTGTGTTTGTTACAGTATCCGTCGTGTTATTCGTTTCAAAATGGAGTTGTTTTCGAAACTAACATTCCGCGAACCTAATCGATGAATCGAAGTTTCTCAAACATAGCAATTGTAAATAATTGGGTTTTTTCTTCTCTCTATTTTTTTTTTTTTTTGTTATCACAGTTCCGGCTCTGCGTGTGGAAAAGTATCTCGCGCGACGGAGTAGTAAAATGTGAAAGAAGGAGAGAGAGAGAATCGCTTGCGACGCACCGCAGGCAATAGTCATTAGTCACTCGTTTTCAATATCGACTTCTTCGCCCTGTCTGAGTCGTGAGAGAATAAAGCCTCGCGTTTTGTCGTGCTACCCAGAATGTCAATGTATCAGAAAAAATATTAATTTCTTCTCTCGCTCTTCGATCTAAGTCTCCGTGGGCCCAATTTTTATACTCAATATTCAAATATTTACGTACGAAAAATTCTGCGTCGACATATGCATAATTTTGAGAAAAAATTTCAAATTTAATTTATTCAATTTTTTCGTCATCGCTATTGTTGTTTTTTATTTCGAGAACGTTTATGATTAAGACCTAGAACGTTATTGTGGAAAAAAACATAAATTATTTGATAAAAGGTCGATTAGCATGTGACCTGAAAGTTACGCGGGCCCATGGAGGATTAATTAAATACCAGTTGTGTATGCATATTTTCGCGATGCATCTATATCGCGATACAAAACGTTCGAAAAAATTGTTTTTGCTCGAACGGTGGCGTCACGAATGCTTGTGTTTTGTGTGCGTATACTGCATGCGTGCTGTGTGAGGGATTCGATGAGAAATGGTGAGAAGAGTAAGAGAGAAGAAAGAGAGAAGAGGGGGGGGGGGGCGGTTCGAAGGGCGGAAGGGCACACACCGCTACCACCTGGTTTTTACCTGGCTCATTGTATTACCGTACCATGCTACCGAGCCCCGAAGAAACCGGTTGACGTTTATATATGTATATATAGTATATACATATAGCCGTAATAAGGGAGAGGGGGTAACATCGCCAGGGTGGGGTAAAATGCGAATCGGCGAGGTGGATAAAAAATATCTGAGAGTGCGCGACACGCACACACGCGCCCGTACCACTTCGTTGAGGTAGTAAACTTGTTTCGAGGAAAAAGCGTGTAGAAAAAAATGAAAAACAAGAACACGAGGTGTCCTTTTAGTCTGGTATGAGGGAGAAAAGAAACAACGAGCCAACGGGCGTAATTCATTATCGCGATGATTTTTTCTTCTCGGAATTAGTTTCAGAGGATTGTAGAGTTTAGTTATAAATTATTATGCCGCGTAACGAGTCTTCCCAATACGACGAATGACCCGATAGAGCGAATTTTCTCGCACTCCCCACGAAAATTTCGTTTTTCGTCGATTACTGATTACCCTTCGTCATGTTGCAGCTCTTAGGTGACGAGAAACGTGACGGATCGTCAGCAATTCCAGCGATAACTAGACGAGAGGAAAACTCGCGTATGCCACCAACAAAGGAGATACTACCGAGTCCGGAAGAAGCCGAAGAAGAAGAAGAAGAGAAAGAGAGAAAGGGCGCGAAAACGGTGGCAGCGAAAAGGGACGAGAAAGCAAGGAAATCGAAGAACGCGGAGGACGAGCTAGGCGATACGGGGAAACTCGACGGGCTGGGAAGGATAACGCATGTCGAGAGCGCTCCAGTCTCTCCGGAATAGCGACGATCCTCGTTGGCGCAATCGGCTTGGTCTAGCAGTTGCACAGGGGCGAGACCGTCGAGGAATCGTTCAGGAATAGTGACTGATAAATCGTAGAGATCTGTCGGTTCGAGAGGGAAGGAAAAACCTTTTTTTTTTTTGGTAGTGTGTGTACAAGCGCTGAGCTTGTAGCGCGGTGAGGCGAGCGGGTGCCCGTCCAGCACACGCGCCCGCTTAGCGAGTGTTTTGTGCCACGTCGTGTGCCATCGCGAAAACGACGACGACGACGTCGGGAGCGGAGACGACGACGGGGTCGGCGGCGGTGCGTGTCTCGTCCTCGTCGTCCTCAGTGGTCCGCTGTTGTCACGGGCTTGGCCGGCCCATTGTTTCCCGGTTACGCGTAACGCGCCGCGGCCGCTTCGGCCTGACTGTCGTCGAGCGGTGCCAGAGCCGTACGATCCAACACGTGCCTGATGTTGTGAGCGTCCGCGCGTGGACTGGCCGCTCTGTGGGGGCAGCGGTGGACGCGAACGGTGGTAGGCCGGTGGTGCCGCCGCGGGCATGGAGTATGGGGCCGGTGCCGGTGGCGGGGGCCGCGGGGGCGTACAGCCACCGTCGTCCGCGGCTGCAACGGTCGCACCGAGGGGATTACCTGGTACCGACACTACGGACGCCGCTACGTGGTGCAAGCACGAGCAAATGATGCTCATGGAGTCCAGGCACAAGCAGGCACAGTGTATGTACCGAATTGAATTGCTTACGCCTTTATGAACATTTTTTTTTCTTACCGCCCGCGAGAACGACGAAAGTACGAATTTTCCGAGGAGTCGAAGATTCGGATTTTGGAGAAAATTGAATCTTCTTCAGGAGGATGCAATGTTCCGAGAAAAAGCTGAAACATTTTATTATACATTTTTCGATGCATCGATACGACGCTAAAATTAGCCGAGAAAAAGTTAGGCCTTTTGGTATCGATCTATTGTAGTTATCGATTATCGATCGACAGTCTGTGGGAGTCGAGGGAGAGAAGGATCGACGTGGGAGCAAGCAAGAAAAGATGGGCGCGTATTTTTAAACGGAGGTAGGGACCCGACCTCCTATACTTAGACCCGAGTCGTCTTTCGATGCCGAGAATAGACCGTGTGGTCACGTTCCGTTTCTCTCGCGAACGAGCGAGCGAACGAGAGAGAGTACGATCGCGCGAGACGCCCATATATCTCGTTCCGTTCGCATTCGATAAGCCGTACACCCGAAACACTCCGAAGGAAAATTTTGTCACGAAAAATCAATACGATTACACGAGAAAAAAAGTCTGGAACCACCCTGCATACACGTGTACGGTTATCGCCTCGCTATCGAGCTTTGTATATTTTAAAACCGATAACCAGCCAAATATTTTCTCCACGATCCAAACCAAAAACCGCCGAAGGGTTCAGAAGAGAGAATAACTGCTGCTTGGGTCTCTCGATTGTTCGTTATCACCGATTGCTTGGACCCTTCGATATCCCTGATCCCTCGCCGTACCAATTTTCGCACCGCACCGAATTTCATCGACTGTGTTTACGCGTTCGCAATTTATTACCGAAGGCGGTACACACTGCACGCGTATACAGAGTCGGCTAAGTTCGCTAGTTCGCAGTTTCGTTTCGCAGAAACTTGGTGACGCTGGGGGTCGTTAAAAGCTTGACATGCACGATCCTTTTCGCGAAACTGACTGGATCGATTCGGTGTGTACTCGCGCTCGAGCGAATTTCACACCGGAATGCGATTCGATGATTCGACACTGGCTCTTGGACCGATGCCTGATCGGTGACTCCCAGACGATTCCAAGACTCCTGGCTGGTTAACCGGGACCCGACCAATACCGTCGTGTATTTTCGATCCTCTTCCGGCAGACTCGAGCCGATATCGGCAACCGCTGCCCTCCCGAAAGAATGAAAGGAATATTTATCACTTTTATTCCTCGTTATTAATTTCTCATCTATTTTTATCTTCCTGAAAAAAATACACCGAGTGACTCATCTTCATTGTCGAGAAATTCTGTAAACAAGTGCATAAAATTCAAGATTGCAGATTTTTCTCGATATTAAATTCGCTGTAATATAATTCCACTGTACAGAGACTTAAAAGGGGAAAATCCAGCCCGAGGAACAAAAAATGGAAAATTCTGTAGCCGACAGGATAAATCGAGTGAACGGTTGCTATCCTGCGTGAGGGGAAGGAGTGGGGATGACGCAAAAGTGAAAATCCTTCTCGGTTAGCAACCGCGCGGTACCGATAACTAACCCAGTTTGCACGCACGCGCAATTTTCGACGCGGAAACCCCAGACCGGTTTTGTACCAGACTAGAAAATTCAACCTTGAGAAAGGCCATTTTTCCTACGCACGATCAAAGATGGGTACAGATGCGGGCTTCTAGGATCGCGTAATCGTTTTTTATTTACACGAAGAGGAAGCGAAATTGCGAAAATGTGCGAGGCGTCATGTGTGCGCGGGCGAACACGCCATGAGTCGAGCACCGACTCTCTCTCTCTCTCTCCCGTTCACGGTCTGCTCGCGCGCGCCAGACATCAGCTGACTGGATCGCCGTTCTCTCATCCTTCCACCTCTCCGGCCACCGCTCTCTCTCTCTCTCTCTCTCCCTCCTCCCTCTCTCTCTCTCTCTCTGCTGTAAGACTCGATCGAAACTCCTCTCTCGACCAATTATCAATTCTCTCTTTCCTTAACTCGACCCTTTATTTCTTCCCCGATCTAACGAGAGAAGAAAACGCCAACCTCAAGTTGGTCAAACGCCAGATCTGTCGGCAATTAGTCGCGGCGAATAAAAATATACGGACGCATAGAGCATCGGTAGGGGTCGAGGACCTCGCGAAACGTAATTTTCGATACTCTCTCTCTCTCTCTCTTTATCCCGATCGATCGAATTATTCGCTAGTCAACCGTAGAACGTCGTTATGGTTTATCCCGTATGAGTGCTGCGGAAGTGAAAGAGTTCCCTAAAATGAACACTGAGAAATTTGAAGAAAGATTTTCTATTGGTCAGAAAGTACAATTACAGTTCTGGGATTTGATAATAATATTCAGAAGCGCAAATCAATCCAGAATATCCTAAACATGTTTCCCAATAGACTAGCTGATAATATTAATCGAGTATCTATTATAGTAAATTTGGTGCAATTTAGAATCGAGTAACCGACCAGCCAATATTTAATTGTCGAGATTGAGCAAATTTTTTCTGACGAGTCCTCTCTGTAAGGGGAGTCGTGTGTGTAAATTCGAATGATCTCCGCGAGGGCGCCAAAGGTCGAGGACCGGACTCTTTTCGGTGTTACCGCTTTCTCGGTCCAGCGTCCTTCCCTCTCTCTCTCTCTCTCTCTCTCTCTCTCGCTCGGTGGCTGTAGCCGAGGCCCTTGTACGAGGAAAAGGGCCGTTCCCTATCTTTCTCGTTCGCTCGCCCTTCCGCGACACACGGCTGCCATGGCAGACCGAGCCAGTCAGCCAGTCGGTCGGTCGGCAGTTGCTCCACCCCCGTGCGACACGATCAATACGCGACTCTCTTCTCTCTCTTTCGCTTCTACCCTTCTACTACTATCTATTCGTTCGGCTTCTCTCGCCATCTCTATTTCTCTCTCGCTCCCCGATCTTATTTACCGTTTTCTAGTCTATCAGAAATAATTACATCTTTACGATCAACGATCTCGAAGGAACTCACGCGAGATTTATCGCGAGACGGAGAATTTTCATGAAAATGCATTTTTTCTACAACTAGGAAAAATCCTATCGGATGAAAGAGAACCAATTTTGCGTCTCGCTTAATTTGTTCTTACGTTTGGATCTTTGGATGTTTATGGAGTCGAGGACGCGTTTGAGAAGACGTCGGAAATAATTTCCGTGTCGGTGTGGATGATAGTTTCCCAGATCTTGGAATTTTCGGTGGCAACGGGCACGAGCTCGGCTCTCTCGGCCGTTCTGCCTCGGTTCGGCTCGTTCGTTCAGCGACGAAGCGGTCTTTCTGTTGCTATGCCGGCGTCTCTCCTTCCTTCCTCCCCTCCTCTCTCTCTCTCTCGGCTCTTCGCCATCCATCGGCCGCGTCGTTCTATCTAGCTCTCCCTCTCTCTCTCTCTCTCTCATCTCATCCCCCTCGCTGCTCTCGCTCCCTCTTTCCCGTAGTCCTGCCGGGATAGCTCCTGCCACGCGCGACAGGACGCGCGAGCGCCACCGAACACGAGACTGGCTAAACGACGCTTCCGAAAAATCCTCACTCTTGTCCTATCGCTTTTTAACGCGCAAAATCGATAAATTAACGAATCGATGATCGAAGTTGTCTAATTAGGTTGGCCACTTCCCGCCGTTTTTTTTATTTTGACATACCGCATGTTCAACCTAAATCTTCACGAAATGTTTTTTACGTTCTCCCGCGTTTTCATCGATAGTTTTATAAATTCCGAATATCCCGATCGATTCATCGTATCTTGTTTTTGTTCTCGGTCCTGATTTATGTTAACTATGGCTTTTTTATTCCCGCGGCTGGAAAGAGAACGAGAGAAACACGCATGGATGCGTAATCCGGTCCTTTTTGTAGATTATGCTAACCAGAGATCTCCGATACTTATTAATATAAATGGCCGTGTTTGTACGAGTACGAGCAATAATATATACGCCTTTGTCCGTGTTTGACTGCGAGAAATTCCTAGATGGCTGGAAGTGGTGCACTCGCGAGAGAGTGTACCGCATCAAATTTTCAACCCCGACTGGTAGAAGCGATTAATCGATCCTTTACCTTCTCCCCATTTCTCTCTCACTCTCTCCCTCTCCCTCTCTCCATTTTTCATCACTTCAAAATTTATATTATCGACCTTGAGAAATTTTTTTACAACCTCCCAACCAAAGTACCATTTAAATAACACTGAGATAGAGTCAGTGAACTCGGTGAAAATAGGTACACACACTCAACACGGTTTGAGAAAACTGACTCTTGAACGTATTTTTGATTTTAAAAAAACACTGGGGTGAATAAACTGAAATTTGCAGCATTGAATTCATATTTAAAAAATTATAGTTACAATACTGAAAATATTGATAGCAATTTTAACACCTAAAGAATGCGAATTAGATGAAATTTTATACTAGCGAGCCTTCTCAAAGTAGAACTCATTTTGGCACCCTCACTGATTTAGTGTGCTAGAGCCGTAATCGAGAGCAAAAAACTCAGCGGAATGATTTTCGTGAAAGGAAGGGAGGGGGGGGGCAATTACGAACGGTGACACGTAGGTATTACGCGTCGGAGTGTGCCGGATGCACCTAACGCAGCCAGTCGGGGAAAATAAATTGGCCGTCTTACTCACGCAGCTGTGTAGTCTACGAGAGGAGGATGTAGGGGGAGGGGGGGGGGGGCGAAGGAGGGGAGGGCGAGGATGAGAAAGGCCGAAGATTTCGCCGCCCTGACGACGTTTTTAATTGGATTCTAGCCGCGGAGGTAGGCGCGCAACGTCTTTGCGCATAAATTTTTTCGCCATCGGTAGAGAAGAAAGAGCGAAATTAGTACGGAGATTTTGGCGAATTGGGAAATGTTGACACTAGTGCGGGATACTCTTCCGAGCGAGAGAGCGAAGGTGGGAGCGAGAGGGTAGATCGAGAAGCATGAATGAAGCGGAATGCGTGCTGGCTATCGCACCGACTGTGTCAGCCTTTCGTGACCTCGCGACTGCGGTTCTCAACTTTGCGGCTGAGAACGATACCGAGCGGCTCGCTCGACACCCGGACTTCTTAACAATCTCCGCGATTTCGTATTCCGACGCGGTATATCAGAACTCGAGAAAGAACTCGTAAAGTACAATTATGTGGGTATATAAATTCGAGTCCCGTTTAGCGTAAATTCCACTCTTCTTAACTCTCATTCCTAGAGGCCTATATGTACATTTTCGTGAATCTATTAATATTTACAAAAGAAATTAAATTATTAAATAGGGAATATGAAAAAAATTCTGATTATTACACTAGAGATTTTTAAATGAAACAAAACATTAACGATTTACGTATTACATATTAATGAGTTTTTTAAATTGTATAATTAGTTCGTCATATTTTAAATATTTGATTCGAAAATACCAATTCGACTCGACAATATTTACTTTACGGTGCGTGTATAAAATTCAGCGCGATCGCAAACCGTCTCGATCGGTTCGCCATAATGAAATTCAACAGCAGCGCCGAGATCCGATAAACCCGCGACGGTAGAATCTGAAATAAAAATCTACAGTGTAGATCGAACAAGGTGGAAGGCTCGTACAAAGTGGAACGTGTTGTATTCGGGTAGGGCTATTATTTCCGCGGCGAGTATTACGTACACCGTGCGGGGAGAGGGGTGGGGGGTTGTCTGCACAAGTCTCGCCGAAGGATAAAGTCGAAAAAGTAGATTCGCGTGCTGGAAAGGGTGGATGGTAGGATATAACTGCCGATCGTTAACGACTTAAAATTGCAACCTTGGTCGGGTAGAAACACCGAACCCGGCGCGCGCGATGAGGGGTGAAACGTGGCGAAGAGGAGAGAGGGAGGGGGTGCATTGCCCCGCGAGAAACAGATGGCTCGCGCGCGCAAGCGCCAGGTGCGAGCCCATGCTACTTTGTTGCCGTGTTGTAGAACCCCGCGAAAACGACCGAAAATGTTGCACGGATACGTATATAGATATATATATATGTATATATATATTTGTGTACGTGGATACCCGGCGTGGGTGAAAAAAGGGGGAGACAGCCGCGCGAGAATTAATTCGGTTCGTACGTACAAAAACGAAAGCAACAAAGTACACCGGAAACTCATTATAGCGAATTTCGTATTTGGCCGTCGAGGCAATATTCTCGTTTGATGAGTGAATAGAATGATTGATAACGAACGGAATGAGTCACAAAAATTGGTCGTTTGGATTTTTAGATGCAGCGGGAGGAAATTCGTTAGAGCTTGACTGTGATTTAATATATTGAAAAAATTTTTAGGAAGTTTGGAGTAGTTGTAAGTTTTTTTTTGTGGTATAAAATTACGCACTAAATTTGAGTGAGATGGAATTCACTGTTAATGAGGAATCTGGTTTTAAATATAACAATTTTTACATAAGTTGTATGGAACAGCTGTTTTCTCAGAGCTTATAGTGCACTTTTATAAATTTCATTCATGAGAAGTCGACAGATACCTATTTATAAATATATAGACGCATGCCATTCAATTGTTTCAAATATCGAATAAACTTTTTTAGCATTACCTGTTATGTACCTACAATGAAAAATTTCATTGTACATAAATCGAAAATTTTTGTAAAAAGGTATAAATGGAATTGAGCTAAAGTTAGATATTTCATAAGGTATTGAATGAATTCATATACGTATAATTTTATCATTTTTTATTTTTAAAAATCCGTGTGATAAGCTATCACATAAAATGTTTCATTGCGATTCTCTTCTCCCCAGTTGATTTTTGATCGTGCAAGCTACACGAGTCAGACTTCCGATCGCAATTCGTGTCCCATCGTGTGTATAATATTAGCTCCTCATTTTTGAAATTCTGAATTGTTTTAGTTGCTACTAATTAAAGGGTATAAGATTTTGGAAAACTTTCTCGCAAGTCCCCGCGGTACTATATGTGTAACTCCGCCGTCTATACCGAACTTTTTTTTTTGCTACAGCGTTATACATATAATACTTGGGTCTCGCAGGGACTTGCGAGAAAGTTTTCCAAAATCTTATATACTTTAATTAGTTGAATTTCATTAAACTCCAGACAACGAAAGCAATCGAGAAACAACAGCCCAGATGATTTAAATATAAATATATATTTTTTAAGTTTTTTTGTGGGTGTCGTATAATGTAGTAAAAATAGAGTACGATTCTGTATAATTTGTAAGTGTCATTTTTCGAAAGTGGGGGGCTCATTACACACACTGCTCCGTCGCAACCCTCCTCGTTAAATCTCCTCCGGGTCGATCTATAAATTTCACGCGAGGGGAGAAAGAAAATTTCAGCGAGAAACGCGTCTCGTACTCTACGAGCTGTTCTCGATTCGAAAAAAGGTAAATAAATGAACCTCCGTGAGAATACAGAGCGTATAGTACACAGAGCGTGTGCTGCGCTAGACTGCGACAAGACCCCCCGCGAAGCTCGTCGTGAGCGGCAACGCGAATCGAGAACCCCTGCAGCGAGAGCGTGTTAATGAATGATATTTTTTTCATTCAACCGCGCCCTGGCCTACATTTCAAATGGAGGCAGTGTGCGTCGGCCTCCGCCGCCTCTTTTTTCCGATACGCGAGCGATGCTACGTTGGGAAAAGCTAGATGAGAGGGGCGAGGGGAGGAAGGGGGCCTCGAGTGAAAAAGAAAAACGTGGAAAACAAGGAGAGAAAAATCGTTGGTGGCTCGAACCTCGCAGAGTTCGATAAACGCGTCTGAAAATCAAAACTCGGAACGAAAAGAATTAGCAAATTATAGAATATTCCCAGAATACCAAAGATGACTGTATATTTATATGTAAATATATTGTTGCAGTGGCCGTGAGGACGAGCACCGGCGCACCTCTTTACGGTCGTCTGGTGACCGAGGAGCCGCTACCCCCGCCGGTATGTGCAAGCGGAGGTGGGGGCTCGGCAGGGGGTGGAGGAGGTGGAACTGGGAGCGGGAACGGGAGCGGTGCCGGCGGGGGTGTGCCACAAGAAACCCCCGCCGACATCCATGCGATGCAGGCGAGGATACCTCACAGGTTTCGCGATCCAGCTTCTGCACCCCTGCGAAAGCTTAGCGTTGACCTCATCAAGACCTACAAGCACATCAACGAGGTAAATACGCTTTTTGGTCCATCCAAGGTTTGCCGTCCTCTGCTATCTTCACGGAACGAGTCAACCCTTCCATCCCTATGGAACACCCAATGACGATTCGATCGAGAGAGTCGGTGGAGTTTCGCGCTACATATGACTACGAAGATGTCTGAGAGGCTTCAATTATTGATCTAAAATAATATAGTCCGTTATTTTAGACTGATAGATTTCGTTTCTTGTCGATATCAACACTTAGCATGCGGGTATAGTTCTCTTGCCAAAAACTTGCAATAAATCAAAAACTACTTCATTTTTATAAACGAAACTTTATTTTACACTAGGATATAAACTGTATGATTATTTAACAAAAAAAAAAAAACATATTTTTACGTGACCCGCGCTCCAGTGACAGGCTGCAAAAAACGTAAACATACATTGCCCGCATGCCAAGTGTTGACTTTCGTAGAAGGATATAATATGAAGACGAGAATTTTGATTTCATTTCCCCTAAAAGCGAAGAAAGAATCGTAATCTAGTGTAATCGGAGAGATATGTGTGACGAGAGTCTCGTTAGGTATTGAACTCGAGTACTCGAGGCGGGGAGGGAGCGAGGGGGATTCGGTAGATTCCGCAGCTATGTCGGAGATATGTCCAAAGGCGGAATCTCGCGCATCCGCGAATGCAGGGACTAGCTATGCAACCAGGTGCCAACCGTGCCGATATCCAGAAACCCGTCCTCTCTCGAGCCTGCTAGACTGTACGCATCTACCGAATCGCGAAAAAATCTTCACTCGAACGCAACAAGTACAGTTGAAAAAACAATCACCCGGAGGAATTCACCATGGCGTTGTTTAGCATTTATACGAGACCGGCTGTCTCTCTCGTTGTTCGACGCTGTCGAAAAATCAGCTCTCGAGAGTTGCAAAACTCGTTGGCCGACGACAATGCGATAA